>JAGFNQ010001240.1:489232-580026 GCA_024364735.1 Boesenbergia rotunda
TTTATTGCTTAACTATTTCAAAATTGTTACTTAGAACATATTATTTGCTTCCTTAAAAAATAATTCTTGACATTATTCATTTTTTTAACTTAGAATTATTTTTTAAAATTTACTTATGTTTTTAAAATTCACAGGCTCTAATACCTAATTTCTTTTAAGTCTTTCTTCTTTTCCCTCTCCTTAATCGAATTTTTTATGGCAAAGGGGGAGAGTAGGAAAAAGTAATTTTTTTCAAAAAAATATTTCTTGTAAATTTTTTTTATATATGGCAAAGGGGGAGAGTAGGAAAAGTAAAGTTACAAAGTTTTTCAAAGTGAAGTTAAAAAGTTTTTCAAATATTTTACTTTTTCAAAACTTTGTTTTTCAGGTTTTCATTTTTTCTATTTTTTAAATGGAAGAAATGACAATTTACTCTATTTTTCAAAAGGAAAATTTTAAATTTAACTTAGAATTTTTCAAAGTACTTTTTCAAAATGATACTTGAAATTTTTTAAAGTAATGAACTTTTTCAAAGTGATAGTTAGAATTTTTTTTTCAAACAAGTTAGAAAATCTTTCAAATTGAAAATTACATGTTTTTTAAAAGCTTCAGGGGAGAATTTTAAATCAAGGGGGAGCTTTATACATTCTTTCAATTTTGTAAGATTTTTCCAAATTACAAATGTTTTAAAAACTAAAGTGGGAGATTACCTATCAATGGGGAGACTTACAAGTTATTTTTTTCAAAATATTTCTAAATTAGGAAAGATTGCCTTCATGTTGAAAATATTGCTTAACTCTGTATCTTTACGTACTTATATGCTTTTAACATAACTTTTACACTGGGTTGCCATAAATCAAAAAGGGGGAGATTGTTGGTGCCGGAAGCTCCAGATCGAACCTGATTTTGATAATGACAAAGGGTTCAAAGTTAAATTTGTGTTGTGATCTAACACATTTGCCAAGTGTGTAGGAAAGTCCTAGTTTGTCTAGGTACGAAGTCTTAACCTGCAGGGTTGAGGACGAAGTCCTGGTCGAGGACTAAGCACGAAGTCCTGGCCAAGGGCTGGGCACCGAAGACCTGATCGAGGGTTGGGCACGAAGACCTAGTCGAGGATTGGGCACGAAGACCTGATCCGGAAGATCGAGCAGAATACTAAGCCAACCAAGGACAACGGACAGAAGTTGGGACGGGTCGAGATACAAACGTCTCAAGATACAAATGCTTCAGAGGCCAAGCAAAAAATCCAATCGGAGATGCCGGTTGGCAAAAGATAACTTCTCCAGAGCGGAGTAGGTGAGGATGCGCTCCCTGGAAAAGGGAACAGTAGGCATCGGTCTAACCTAGGATTTCATTTGAAATCCAAAGTCAGGATCAGACAGCTTCGATTGTCAAATATTCATGCATTCAATATATATACTATTGTTTTCTTGACAAACCTGATTGCAGGCTAAAAATAGCAGCTGGTTGCATTGGGGTCGTCCAAGAGGGCTCGGGCGCCCGAGTGCCAGTATAAAAGGGGTTTCGCCCCCTCAGTCTCATACATCAATTCAAGCATTCAGAATCACTACAATCAAGATTCTGTGCTCAAGTTTTCTATGCCAAAATAGTCCAAGATATTGGGGGGCGGGGGTTTCGATTGTTTGCGCATGGGAATCCTCTCCATGACCCCGGATAAAAATTTCATTAATTGAAACCAATCCGAATAGAGAACAATTTCCCAAGCAAACAACTCATCATTGTACTAATTGATTCGAGTGACCACTTGAACAAACTTGTTGTTCAATCCATCTAACTCATCTAATCAATTAGCTGTGGAATAGACGATGTACGGATCGTCGGTTTTTGTATTTATCATCGGGGTCCAAGACAAATATCAACATACAATAATAAGATAAAGTGAAAGGAACCAAAACAAGAAGTTATACCTCTTGTTTACCTCGCGATCTTCTATTGTATGACCCAACCTCTTCTTGGACGTCGAGTGGGCGACGATCTTCCAAGAAACGAAGTCACCAATGCGTCCTTCTTCTCCTCTTCCACTTGCGCCGAAACCCTAACACCAATGGAGATGCCGCCGACCACTAGGAAGAACAAGCTTCCTTCCTCCTTGTTCACGCCAACAACCAAGAAGAAGAAGATCTTCTTCCTTGGATGGCTTCAAGGAAGATGATAGGAAGAAGGAGAAGAAGAAGAAGAAGAGAAAGATGTATCTTCTTCACCAACCCTAGCCAAGCAAACCCTCTCCCTTCCTCTTGCTTGCGGCGCCAACACCACCAAGAGGAGAGCTTCTCCTTGTTGCGCCGAAATCTCCTTTCTCCTTGTCATTTCCGCACACCACAAAGGAAGAGATGGACTCCTCCTTAACCTTGTGATCGCCGGCCACCAAGAAGTTTAGAAGAAGAGAAGAGAAGGAGAAGAAAGGAAGCAAGCTTCATTCTTTTGTTTCCCACCGCCGATGTGCCCTAGGAGTGAGAAGGGAGAGAGAGGAAGAGAGGAGAGGCTTAGGGTTCTCTTGGATGCCATGATCTCATGACACATGAGGTATTTATAGGCTACAATAGGGACCATGAGGAGGAGTTGGGTCTTGGCCACCTAATAGATCAAAGCTCAATCCATTAATGATGATCCAATCCACTAAAGGATCATCATTAAACTACCTTACCAACCCCCATAAATAAATATGGGCTCCACCTATTATGTACACAAATTCTTCCCGTGTTTAAGATCTCGAATGCCCATTAATTAATTAAATTATTGATAATTTAATTAATTAATATCTAGCTCCATGAGTAGTACCACACAACCTTATAATCATGTCGGACCAAGTTCACCTGTAGGATTTAACATGATGAGCTTTATAAGCTCCTCAATGGGACATCATCAACCTGACGCATCAAGACATGGTTTCCTTCTATAATCAACGGAACACCATGTAAATAATATTATTTTCCAACTTACCGGTCCTATCGATTTAACAAATAAATCTCGCCCATTAGTAAATTAAAGAAATAGATATTAAGTACATGTGCCCATTATTATATCGGGATTAAGAGCATGTATACTATAATATCTTGTTGGTGCAGGCAGCACCTAAGTCAAACCTGGGGTTTGATAATGGCAAAGGGTTCAGAAGTTAAAATGTTATTGTAATCTAACTTGTTCACTAAGTGTGCAGGAAGAAGTCCTAGGTACACTAGGCAAGAAGTCCTGGCAAAGGGCTGGGCAATGAAGTCCTGGTCAAGGACTGGGCAAGAAGACCTGACCGGAAGTCGGGCAAAGAAGTCCTGGTCGAGGACTGGGCACGAAGTCTTGGCAAGGGGCTGGGCACCGAAGACCTGACCGGAAGTTGGGCAAGAAGACCTGACCGGATGTTGGGCACGAAGACCTGGTCAGGTGGATTGGGCAAAAGTCCAACCAGAGGAGCCGGTTGGCAAAAGGTAAACTCTCTTGAGAGGAGTAGGTGAGGATGCGTTCCCCGTTGAGGGAACAGTAGGCGTCGGTTCGACCTAGGGTTCCATTTGGGAGACCCGAAGTCAGAACCAAGATAGCTACGGCTGTAAATAATGACTAACACTCTTGCTTGGTTTGTTTTGGAACTAACCTTGGTTACAGTGACCGAAGGATTGTGTTTTTGCAGCTCAGACGCCCCAAAGGAGTAGGGTGGTTCACTGGGCTAGGCGCCCGGGAGGTCACGGGCGCCCAAGGTCAAGGCCAAAAACTGCCAAGAAGCAAGACTGCTTCAAACCACACTGGGCTAGGTGCCTAGGAGGTCCCGGGCGCCCAAGGTCAAAGCCAATGCGGTCATCGAAGCAAATCTGCCACGAAGCCAATGGACCGGGTAAACCCAGGCGCCCGAGAGGTCTCGGGCGCCCCAGTCAGCCCAGGTGCCGAATCGAAGGGGATAAGCGCTAACCGAGCTGCGGATTGAGGTTCTCGCAGGTGAAGGCACGTGTCAGGCGCCCCTAATGAATCAGACGCCCCCATGGGTGCTATAAAAGGGGGTTCCCCCCCAAGGCTTCGACATTCATTCTTTCCAACGCTTCAAACACTTTCGCTCACACACTGCACTCCGGCAAAGTTCCATTTTGAGATTTCAGCGCCGACGACGACCCTCTGCTCCAGAATTCGATCCATCTCGGGCGTCGGTAAAGTTTCAATTTACGAAAGTGTTGTGACTTACTTTTCCAAATTCTATATCTGTACTTCAAATCTGTAAAAATCTTTCCGAATATAGAATTGCCCAAAGTAAATGGTCAAGGATCGTGGGCCTTGGAGTAGGAGCCGACCGCGACTCCAAACCAAGTAAAAAATTGACTTGTGTTCTTGTGTACTTTATTTCTTTCCGCTGCGTATTTGCTTTTTCTTAGTCCGAAAAGTTTTTAACGATATTCACCCCCCCTCTATCGTTTTCTTCGATTCAACAAGTGGTATCAGAGCGGGTGGCTCAAATTTGGTGCAACCACCAATTTGAGAGTATTTTTGGATTTTACGAAATTTCTAATTTTTTTTCGAATTTTTCTCGTTAATCAAGGTTGGTGCAACACCACTCGATCGCTTTTTCTCGATTAATTTTTATTCCCGCACTACTAATCCAAGACCAAGTCTTGGGATAGAGTTTCTTTGTTTTTATTTTTCAGAGAAATTATCATGGCCATGCAAGAGGGTTTCAGCATAGCCAGATCACCACTCTTCAGTGGAGAAGACTTCTCCTACTGGAAGAGTCGGATGAAAGTCCACCTGAAGACTCAGGTGGATATGTGGATTATTATCCAATCTGGCCTTGAAATCCCCAAGAACGCTGAAGGAGTGGTACAACACTACTCAGAATGGGATGCCTCGCTGAAGAAAAAGATCGAGGCTGATGCAAAGGCATCCCAGACACTGCAATGCGGGTTAACCAAGGAAGAACTGAACCGGGTGGGACCCTTCAACAGCGCCAAAGAACTCTGGAGCAAGCTGATTGAGTTGCACGAAGGCACCTCCGACACCAGAATCAGCAAAAGGGACCTACTGCTGAACATATTGTACACAATCAAAATGAACGAAGGTGAATCAGTAGCACAACTCCACGCCAAGATCCAGGAGCTAATGAGCGGCCTACACACAATCGGTCACAAGGTAGAAAATCGTGACCTTATTAGGTATACCTTAAATGCTTTCCCTAGAAATTCTCTGTAGGCATCTATGGTAGATGCGTACAAGGTTTCTAGGGATCTTTCAAAAATAAAATTAGATGAATTGTTTTCAGAATTAGAATTACATGAGCAGATTAATTGCACTTTGGCCGAGAAAGGTATTGCTTTTCTTACAGGTAAACCCCAGGGAAAGGTAGCCAAGAAAAAGCCTCAACCTGCACCCGAGTCTGACTCAGACTCAGACTCAGAAGATAGTGAAGGTGATCGACCCAAGTTGTTGCGACTAGCCCGGGACTACTACAAGGAGCTGAAGCATCAAACCAACAGAAGGAAAGCCAGCCGAAGAAAGGAAGATCCAGATGAACCTTCAACTTCGAAGACCAAACCAAATGTGACCTGCTACGAATGCAACAAGAAGGGACACTACAAATCAGAGTGCCCTAATCTAAAGGAAGCTAAGAAGACTCAAAGGAAGAAGGCTCTTCAAGCCACGTGGGACGAATCTTCCTTCGAAGAAGAAGAAGAGGCCCCACAGTCAAACCTTCTTGCCTTAACCACTTCGGAAGACATCGACACCAGATCGGAATCAGAGCCGGACGACGAAAGGCTCACAATTTTGGAAAATGACAAAATAACGGTAAGTGGTTATTTTGAAGTTGAATTATCAAAGTTAATTGCTTACTTATCTTGTAACTTGGCGAAAGCCAAAATCCGAGTCGAGTCCCTCCGACAGGAAGTAAAACTCCTGAAAGAGGAAGCTGACTCTAGATCCTTGACCGAGAAGGTTCAAGAAGGAACCTCTACTCAAGTTGAAAAGCTTGAGAAAGAGAACTCCTCCTTGAAAACTCAAGTCAAGGACCTTAGAGCGGCTTTAGAACGATTCACTACGGGTTCCAAGGGTCTTGACATGATCCTTGGAAAACAGAAGTCCGTTCTAAATCGATCTGGGTTAGGGTATCAAACCCAGTCGAGACAACGGTCATACTATGCTGTATTGAACCAATCTAGACCCAAAATTCAAGTATGGGTACCCAAACTATGCTTGAACAACCAAGCTGGACCAAACCAGTATTGGATCCCCAAGGACAAGATTCATATCTTGCCTAACTATTATCGTGGCTTTAGTCCAGGGGGAGCTAATTTAAAAATAATTTTTATAATTAGATAAATTATTTTTTTAATTTGAATTGCATGCGTGATTGTTTATTTATTTCTTCAAATTATCATGCTTAGATCTAGGACTGGTTAGACTAAGGACTGAAACAATTTAACTAAAATTTGAATAACATAGTATTGGGTGAAGGTGAGATGATAGGATGTTAGGGAAGCCATTTTGGCGGAACTAGCCGAAGCTACGATCCAAAACCCAAACTAGTTAGACCAAAATCTTTCAAGGAGTAACTTGAATATGAATTTTCAATAAAAGACTTTGTCAAGGAAAGGGTTGATGATCCAATAAGGCTACGACCAAAGAAGGCCTAGTGCCTCGCCAAGACCTGGAAGCCGATTATTGAAAATCAAATTCACTTTACTATTGTCAGAATTGAATCTAACACAAATTTCAATTAATCTTAGATTCAACCACTTTTAAAAATAAAATTCAATTAAACTATTTTTAAACTTAATTCAACTGTTCAAAATTAATCATGTTTTTCAAAATAAAATCTTTACTTCTGTCAAAACCTGTCTCACAAAAACTCATAAGGTAACGTGATTGATAACTATAGATTGGGTGAGACAGACTAGGTTGTGAAAATCAATTTAAGCTATCTATAATTCTAATTGGATCCAAATCAATAAAATGAGTAGGAACATAAAGATTTGGACTAATGGATGTTGGATAGCGGATGCTCCAGACACATGACTGGAGACGAATTGAAATTCACCAAACTCAAGTTCAAGAACCTAGGCTCAGTAGCATTTGACAACAATGCTACACTCAAAGACATTGGGTTAGGTAACATTGAACTCAAATCAGATTTTGTGATTAAAAAGGTACTCTTGGTTGAAAATTTTAAATTTAATTTGCTTAGTATAAGTCAATTATGTGATACTGGCTATGTAGTTACTGTTGGTGCAATTTGCACTAATAGTTAAACTTAAATTTTGATGAATGACAAATAGGATAAAGTTAGGCTTGCTTTTGGTTTTGACCTCTTTTCTAAGTGTGCAGGGTTGAAAGACTTAGGACCTTACACCAGGCTGAAGTCCAGGGTGCTTGAGTCCTGGTGGGAAGTCCAGTTGGGTTCGCGAGGCCTGACAATTGGCTGAAGCCCAAGTTGGTTGAAAGTTGGCAAAAGGACCAGGGTGGTTGAGCCCTGGCAGGAAGAACAAGAAGAAGAAGGCTTTACAAGCCACCTGGGACGATAGCTCGGACGACTCCGACGATGAACCACCAAAAAACTCAAGTTACCTCGCGCTAATGGCAACCGGATCTAGATCGGACTCGGAGAGCGACGAAGATTCCGAATACGAGTCGAGCCAAGAGATCGGACTCATTTCGGATGGCTCGATTGAGGTATACTTAGATTCAATTAATAAATTTTTTTTAAGATTATCTCTGTTTTAAATAAAAATTGCTTGCATCTGAATCTAGGAATGACCAGCTCCTTAAGGAAAATCAAGACCTTAAGGAGCAATTAATTAATACCAAAACCTTAACTGAATCAACTCAAAATGAAAGAACAATTGAACTTGAAAATGATAACTCCACCCTAAAGGGTGAAGTTCAAAACCTCAAGGACATACTAACAACTTTTACAACCCGGTCCAAGAATCTTAACCTTATTCTTGGATCTCAAAAGGGCGTGTACAATAAATATGGGATAGGATATAAATCAGGATCGACCCAAAAATCCTTTATCTCATTTGTCCACCCACGTGAAAACCGATGAAAAGTGTGGGTCCCGAAAGCTTACCTAATAAAGCAAGTAGGGCAGAACCAATACTATGTACCCAAAAAGGTCATTCATTACATTGACCCTAAACACCCTACCTATAATTTAGGGGGAGACATCAAATTAGTTGGCACCTCAAAGTCACCCTTTACCCGTCTGGGTACCTAGGACTAGTTTCAAAAGTTAGTCTGACACTTGACCTACTCAGTACCAGGGTAGGGCAAGCTGATAGTACGTTAGGGAAGCTGATCTAAGGAGTCAGGTAGGGGAAGACGTCCTCTATTTGGTCTTCTTAGCCCAGTGGAACTAGCCGAAACTACCCTGCCACATCCTAGACTAGTTAGACCAAGGAGTTTCAATAGGTAGGTTAAAAGTACAACTTCCTTAAGCGGTTTTGCCTAGAAAGTGGTTATGGATCCAATAAGGCTTCGGCCAAAGAAGACCTCTGTGCCTCGCCATGGCCTGAAAACCAATTATGGAAGTATACTTTTAAACTGCTTCTTGTCAAACCTGAATCTAACAAAGGTCAGATTAACTTTTATAAGACAAACTCAAACTTATCTCACACAAATCATAGGATCCCTTTGATTGACAACTTAGATCAAGTGAGATGAATAAGGACAACTAAATTCAAAATTCAAAATTCAAAATTCAAAATTCAAAATTTCAAATTCCTTAAGTCCTTTTTAAGTTGTTCAAAATTCAAAATTTTCAATTCCTTAAATCTTTTAAATTCCTTAACTTTTTCAAAATTTCAAGTCTTCAAATTTCTTAAGGTTTTTCAAAATTCAAATTCTCCTAAGCTTTTTAAAAAATTCAAAATTTTAAACTTCTTAAGTTTTTTTTTGGAGTTCAAATTTCTTAAGTTTCTTTAAATCATTCCTTTAACTCATTCAAAACTTAAACTAAATTCAAAAAAATCTCCTACCTAACTGTAGGAAAACAAGTGGATTATCGATAGTGGGTGCTCCAGACACATGACTGGGGATCCCACCAAGTTTACAAAACTCAAGTACAAAAGTCTAGGGACCGTTGAGTTTGGAAACAACCGTAAACTTAAGGTAATTGGCCTAGGTAACATTGAACTTGAGTCTGATTTTATAATTAAAAATGTCTTACTTGTTGAAAACTTTCACTTTAATTTACTAAGTATCAGCCAATTGTGTGACACTGAGTATAAGGTTAGGTTCTTGGCCAATGAATGTCTGATCAATGACACTGACAACCCAAACATCACACTTAGAGGACATAGGCACAATAACATCTATGAAATTAGGTTAACCTGTCCCCTAGCAAATTGTCTTTTAACACATAAGGATGAGACTTGGCTCTAGCATAGGAGACTTTCACACACTCACTTCAGAAAATTACCTAAACTAAATGGTTTAGTTAGAGGCCTACCAAAGTTACCAAACTTTGAGACAACCTTATGTAATGCTTGTCAACAAGGGAAACAAACTAGATCAACTCACAAACCAACTAATCAAACTCAAACTAAATCAATTCTTGAATTAATTCACCTAGACCTATTTGACTCACATGGGGTAAAATCAATTAGTGGGAATCTATACTGTTTAGTAATTATAGATGACTATTCAAGATTCACCTGGGTAAAATTCTTAAAAAATAAAGATAAAACTTTTGATATATTTACTCAATTTTACAAATTAACAGAAAATGAAAAAGGGGTTAAAATTATAAGACTTAGGAGCGATAACGGTGGGGAATTCAAAAATAAAATTTTTTATCAATTCTGTTTAGAAAATGGCTACCACCACGAATTCTCCTGCCCTAAAACACCTCAACAAAATGGAATTGTAGAAAAAAAAATAGAACACTACAAGAAGCAACCAGAACAATGCTTAATGAATACAACTTACCTAAATACCTTTGGGCTGAGGCTGTCAGTACAGCCTGTTATGTACAAAACAGAACAACTATAAATAAAAATCTAGGAAAAATATCTTTTGAAATATATTATAACAAACAACCTAATATTAAGTATTTTAAAGTATTTGGATGTAAAGTGTATATATTAAATACGAGAGAACACTTAGGAAAGTTTACATCTAAGGTTGAGGAAGGTATCTTTGTAGGTTATTCCCTTACCAGTAGAACCTATCGAGTTTATAACAAAACTACCCTAAAAATTGAAGAAACTACAAATGTAAAATTTGATGAAAAATCTGACCCAAATAACTCTGATCAAACCACCTACCAACTAATTGATTTTGTTAGGTCCAGTACTGACCCAGATGAAAGCCTAATTAAGGACCAAGACCATGATCTAACTGAACCTTCACCTAACCAAACCAGAACCATTCGAGTTAGCTCAGCCCACCCTATTGATCAAATCATAGGTGATCCAGAACTGAGGGTTCAAACTAGGTCAGCCTTTAGAAACCTTAGCCAGATTGCTTTAATTTCCAAAATTGAACCAAAATCAGTAGAAGAGTCTTTACTTGACCCTGATTGGATCATAGCTATGCAAGAGGAGTTAGCCCAATTTGAACGTAGTCAAGTCTGAGATTTAGTACCCTTACCTAAAGACAAAAAGTTTATTGAAACCAAATGGGTCATTAGGAATAAACTTAACGAACAAGGTGAAACAGTCAGGAATAAGGCTAGGTTAGTAGCTAAAGGGTTTAGACAAGTAGAAGGACTTGATTATAATGAAACCTATGCCCCTGTAGCTAGACTTGAGTCTATTTGGATGCTTTTAAGTTATGCAGCCCATAAAGGATTCAAATTGTATCAAATGGATGTTAAGTCAGCCTTCCTAAATGGCCTAATTAAGGAAGAGGTTTATGTAGGCCCCTAGTTTTGAAAGCTTAGAACACCTTGACTATGTCTTTAAACTTAAAAAGGCCCTATATGGACTTAAGCAAGCCCCTAGGGCCTGGTATGAAAGACTATCTAACCACTTATATCTAAAGGTTTTAACCAAGGCAAAATTGACCCAACACTATTTGTTAAAACCCTAAAAACTGATATTTTTATTGCCCAAGTATATGTAGATGATATAATATTTGGCTCAACTAACTCAAATTTTTTGTAAGATTTTATAACGGTAATGGAAAATGAATTTGAAATGAGTTTAGTAGGCCAATTAATCTTATTTTTAGGGCTACAAATAAAACAGACTAGTGAGGGTACTTGTTGGTGCAGGAAGCACCATATCGAACCTTGTTTTGATATTGGCAAAGGATTCAAAGTTAAGTACTATTTGTGATCTAACGAAGTTACTCAAGTGTGCAGGAAAGGTCCTAGGCACACTAGGCAAGAAGTCCTGGCGAAGGGCAGCTGGGCACATAGCGAAGGGTTGCTAGGCATCGAAACCCTAAGACCTACTGAAGGGCTGCTAAGCACCTGGCGAAGGACTGCCAGGAATCTAAGACCTGGCAAAGGGCTGCTAGGCACCTAGCGAAGGACTGCTAGGAATCTAAGACCTGGCGAAGGGCTGCTAGGCACCTGGCGAAGGACTGCTAGGAGTCTAAGACCTGGCGAACGACTGCTAGGTACCTGGCGAAGGGCTGCTTGGAATCTAAGACCTGGCGAAGGGCGGCTAGGCACCTGGCGAAGGACTGCTGGGAAAAAGTCCAACCGGAGGAGCCGGTTGGCAAAAGGTAAACTCTCCTGAGAGGAGTAGGTGAGGACACGTTCCCCGTCGAGGGAACAGTAGGCGTCGATTCGACCTAGGGGTCCATTCCCGAAGTCAGAACCAAGACAGCTAAGGCTGTATAAACCTAACATTTCTTGCCTTGTTTGTTATGGAACTAACCTTAGATGCAGGGATCAAAGGAACGTGTTTCTGCAGCTCAGAACGCCCCGAAGGAGAGGGGCAGCAGCTGGGCTAGGCGCCCGGGAAGTCCCGAGCGCCCAAGGTCAAAGCCAAACAACCAATTGAGCAAGAATCACTTCGGAAGCTTACTGGGCCAGGCGCTCTCAAGCTCCCGGGTGCCCTGATGGTCCCGGGCGCCCTGGATACCTCGGGTGCCCTGGGTCCAAGCCAACCAAGCAATTGAAGCGAATTCAGCCAAGAAGCAAGCAGACCAATTCAACCGAGGTGCCCCCGTCAGCTCCGAGACCGATTCTGGAGGGATAAGTGCTGACCGAGCTTCGGATGAGAGTTCTCAGATCCGAAGGCACGTGTCAGGCACCCACAGCGTCCCGGGCGCCCCCAGGAGTGCTATAAAAGGGGCTCGAGCCCTAAGGCTTCATAATCAACTTTTCTAATGCCTCTACGCTCTTCGACTCAAGCGCTCTACTCCGAAAACCTCCAATCTCGAGATTCAAGTGCTGACTGTTGGGACCGGGTGCATGTTGACATGGATGCGGGTTCGTAATTTTATAATTAATTATGTGCAGCGGAAGGTTTATCATAAATAATTTCTCAAATTATTTAACCACACATCTGAGCATGCAACTTTATCTTGTGTAGACATGATCATATATTTAAAATTTTGCAGAAATGTAAACTAATTTACGTATTACCTCGCGTAACTCGAAGGAAGGGACGAGATCCAACCGTAAGCGTCCCTCGGAAGCTCAGCCTCTATTCGCATCCACGCCGAGTATCTTCGGGATGATTTCGCAAAGCCACGAGTTTCGTGTTCTCGAGAACTACTAGATTCTCCGAGAACGCGACAAGAAAACCAAGAGAGAAGTAATCACATTGGAAAAACTCACTACCAAGGTTGGCCGGAATCACAATTCCGGCGAGAAGGAGGAAGATGACTTGCACCCAATCCCAAGGTGATAATGGCCGAAGAGGAAGATCGTCCCAACGGAAGTGTAGGGTTTTTCGGGCCACGAAAACCGCTTTTTCGCGTCGCGGAAACCCCGAAAGCCCCAATAGCAAGGATCCGAGCGAAGAAAGCCATTTCAAAAATTACGAGTGCTCGTTTACATGCTTCAAAACCCGATCTACTCCTAGATCTAAAGAAGGATAAACATTTTACCTTTGATGCGTGCCCCGTTTAATCCCGTTCGCTCCTTTTTGGATGTCGAATCTCTAGGACGTCAAGTGCCGTCCCTCTAGAAGTATCCACGCGAACAAAAGTAGATGGATGAAATCCTTTAGGTGTGCTAGCACCTTGTAGGATTCGGCCAAGAGGAGAAGAAGAAGAAGAACTCCAACAATTGGAGAGGAAGAAGAGAAGACACACTTAGAGGAAAAATGAAACAAAACCAACTTTTGTTCTCCCATGGTGGCCGGCCACTTAATGGCCATTAATGTCCATTAAGTGGCCGGCCATAATGGCCACTAATGGCCATTAGGTGGCCTTCCTTAACCCGCTTTCAATTTGAATTCAAATTCAAATGGGGTGGGGGGGGGGGGGGGGGGAAACCAAGCCAAGTCATCACTTGGTCAAGTCAAGGTGAGGTGGCCTTTTGGTCAAGTCAAACGTACCTTTTGTGGAATTTCCATATTTAGTCAAGTCAAACTTGACTCCATTTCTTCTCCCATGTCAAGTCTAACTTGAAGTGGAACCAAGTCAAGTCAAACTTGATTTGGATTTGGGTCAAGTCAAACTTGCCTTTTATGGACTTTCCATATTTAGTCAAGTCAAACTTGACTCCATTTCTTCTCCCATGTCAAGTCTAACTTGAAGTGGAACCAAGTCAAGTCAAACTTGATTTGGATTTGGGTCAAGTCAAAACTTGCCTTTTATGGACTTTCCATATTTAGCCAAGTCAAACTTGACTTCATTTTTTCTCCATCTATTTGTTCTTTGCGTGTGACCCTATAGGTTCTTGTAACGTTGGCAATGCTTCTAACCTCTTAGAAACATAAGCAATGAGCGGTATCTAGCAACACATCATTGCTACCCAAGTTACAAGAATGTTGAGATTCAACATCACCAATGTGACTACTAATTATGACTTTCATAATATGTGACAATGTCCTTCTATCGTCGATATCTAGATTGATCTTATATGAAGCATAGACCGTGTCATCCTCCAATCAATCTATGTGTCTTGAACTCCAAGTAGACTCACTATAATCAAATAAGCTCAATATCTCATATTGCCTTATTTGGGCATGGCCATGCACTTAGTGATCTTACTCTATCAAGACTATGATATCTCTCCCGTCATATAGGAGGGATAGATCTCATCTACATCACTCACATCCCTCCGCATAATTTGTTACATACCCAGTAATCGCCTTTATAGTCCACCCAGTTACGGGTGATGTTTGACGAAACCAAAGTACATAACTCCTTATGTAGGGAACTATGGTGACTTCAGGTCTAAGGACTAATAGTCATACTAATAGTCACATGAGAAAGTATATGACATTCATATAACGATCCATGATACTTTCTCATGGTGGGTCATTCAGTATACATTCTCTAATGTATACTCATGTGTCAACTTGATATCTCATATCCATGACTTGTGAGATCAAGTCATCATGTTGACCTACATGCTAGTCTCTATGCATTAACATTGTCCTTGAATGTTGATACTTGACTAGGAATAATTAAGAGTAGTGTTCTCTATATCATCTCACTATCGATTCAACTAATCGATTGATATAGATAAGAACCTTCTACTCAAGGACGTTATTATACTAAGTTATTTGGCACCAATACACATAAGTACAATAACCATAAGAAATGCCTTTATATATAAGAACTATATATACAAGAATATGATACAATGAGTCCAAAAAGTAATCATCATATGATTGGCTCTAGGGCTCTCACTAACAGGAAGAACTTTGTCACCTCGGTGCTTCTCCTTGTGCTCACGGCAAGAAGAAGGGAGAAGAGCCTTGTGGCCGGCCAAGAGAAAGAAGGGAGGAGAGGGAGAGAGCCCAAGCAAGAATACTTCGATTGATTTCCAAGCCTTGCCTTGGGTCCTTTATATAGTGGCCTCTCAACCGCCAAGTCTCTTTTTTCTTATGGAATAAATTTTCTATGACTTATTCCATCATGCCAAGTTTTATCATTTTTTAATTCATGATAAAAATCCGACCAAGTCTCCTTTTCTTATGGAATAAATTTTCTTATCATGGTAAATCAATCCATGATTGATTTTATAAAATAAAATTAACCAATCCATGGTTCATTTTAATTTCCATGAAAAATAAACCAAACCTTGGTTTATTATATAAAAATTTATATCATCCATAATTTTATAAAACAAACCACACAATTGGTTTATTTTATAAATTGAACCAAAAACTTGGTTCTCTCCCTTTGTTGTGGTCGGCCAAGCAAAGAGGGTGGAGACTCTCTTTGGCCGGCCCATCCAAGCCATGCCCCAATGAATTAAACTCATTTAATTCATCTATTAAGTCTTCAAAAGACTTAGCCATTTTACGCTTCCGATGCGTCTCTGAAAAATTCAGATTCGACTTATCGTTTGGCTCAACCAAACCTAATCTCTCTTGATTGGAAAATCCAATTTTCAACTCATTTTAAATCCCTCGGATTACTCGTAGTGCGTGTGACTAAATAGGCTTTCGATTTATATTAGCCGTCTATAATTAACCAATTATAGAACGATCATGAGTGGCACCTAGTAGTACATCATGATCCCCAATTAATCGAAAGATCAACGGTTGACCTCAGAAACTATTCTAAAACCCTTCAGCAGCTTTAATGAATCGTGCCCCATTCCCTTCACTATCTTATACCCACTTGGTTCAGGACATGGTCTATGTGTGTCAGTCCCCACTAGTGTAACACCCAATAATTTCCTGGTATTATTAGGGATTTTTAGGAATTTTTCTAGCATTTTTCGGAATATTATAGCATTTTTCGGAATGATTAAAAAAAAAAGAAAAACTTTAAAGGGGTCGGGTGGGGATTGAACCCGCGACCACAGGGAGGAAGGGAAGCCAAGCAACCAACTGGGCTAGGGTATCAAGCACAGAAAATTATGGAGAGAAATAATGTTATAGAGTAGTTACGTTTTTTTTCATTAAGAGGTATTTAAGCCCCGCTTAAGTCGCGTGAAAACCAAAGCTAGGGTTGGGGCCGCGCGAGAGAAGAAGAGAGGCGAGGAGGTTGCGAAAACAGGGGATTCAAGGGGTCTTCTTCTTCGTTTCTTCTCCTTTCCCTTGAGTAGAAGCATCTAGGGTTCCTTCCTAGGGCTAAAGGTGGGAGCTTTTTACAAGGAGGAAGGAAAAAGATTTTGTTAGGGAGTTTTCTCCCTGCTTTTGTGAGTTTTCTTCAAGAACGAAGTAAGTAAATCGCTCACCTACAATAGGAGTAGTTTCGTTTCGAAATTCTCATTGTAGAACCCTAGTTTTCGAAAAGTAGAAGCATGGTTAAGAGAGTTTTGCTATTCTATGTTTTAGCTATTAAAGTTGCATGTTTTATCATGTTAGAAATTCAATTTGTTTGTATTGAATGTATGTAGGCCAAGCATGATGAGTTTCATACTTATGAAAAGACCTAAAAGTGAATTTGAGTTAAGGAGCACATAAGGTGCTCGATGGAAAGTTAAAGTGAGAAAAGTAAAGGTTTTTTTGGCATGCAAATATATGCAAAAAAAATAAGTAAAGTGATAAGGTTAAGTATGGTAAGTAAGAAAAGTATTTTACTTTGAGAAAGAGACATGTACCGGGCAAATGTAAGGCCCATCGAAAGTTAGAAAGTAAAGTTCTAATAGGGTGCGGTGGCTAGCTACCTCGCAACCTATTAGAAAAGCGCGCAATTGGTACACCGATACCATGGTACAATGTCAAGGCCTAAAGAGAAAGTTGATTACTATTTTTAAGTATATAAGTATGATCAAGTAGTTTCTTTTTGAGAAAGTGTTTAATTATTATATGTGTACCTTGTTACAATGCAAGCATGATAAAGTAGTTCAAGTAGTAAGCATGGTTAGTTGTGTACATTGATACATTAACAAGCATGATAAAGTGTTTCAAGTTGTAAGCATGTTTAGTTGTAAGTTTTGAAGTAAGTAAAGTTTTAAATCATTCTTTGAGATGAGCATGTTTAGTATTGACATCATGATTTTGTGAGTAGGGATTTACTTACTAAGCATTGTGCTTATTAGTTGCATTTTCCTTCTATTGCAGATAAAGGAAAAGAGAAAGCGTAAGTTGGGAGGCGACAGGACTTGCATTGGTGTTCAGTGGCGGCGGAACCGTGGAAGAGATCTTTGGGAATAAGTATTATAGAAACATTTGGTTATGGTTTTGGGTTCATAGAAAGTGATCAGTGTGTTTAAACTATGCCTAGAGACAAAGTTTGGTACAAACTTTAGTATATTTATGCAAGTGTTTTGTTAGTTTTGTTAAACTCCGCAAAGTTTCAATTTCAAGTTGTGGTATTGGTTTTGAGTTACTAATATGCTAAATAAACTAGGGTAGAATATAGATTTGAAGTTATATCTTAATGTGAAGTGATAGTATGTGGTTTGTGGATGTTTGAAAGTGGTTATCAGCTCTGAAATTGCAGGTTTTCAGGCGTGCCAGTCGACTGGCTCAGATACCAGTCGACTGCTATATCGAACAGAACCTTCTGTTCGATATGGCAGTCGACTGACCATATACCAGTCGACTGACACCAGTCGACTGCTATAATAGCAGTCGACTGGAGCCATTGAAAAGAAACTGTGTAGAGTAGTTGGTTAGTGCTTTGGTCATGCAACTAAGAGGTTGAGGGGTCAAATCCTGGCAAAGCAAATAAAATGAAAGTTGTTTTGTTTTTTTTGAAAAAAAAAGAGAAGGAAGAAAAAAAAAATTCAGAGCAAGTTAAGGGGACTCAAGTAGGTGTAACCTAAGGCTAAGGATAAGGTAAAGTTAAGGTTAAGCAAATGTGACATCCGTTTTAAGGAAGTTAAGAGAAGTCGGGTCGTCACAACTAGGTTGACTACGTCACACCTAGCCCAAGTAACGTTTTCTCGTCCTACGGATTCTAATTACTCTCATGTATTTAAGAGATTCATACTCTGAACATGTCATGCTCTGGCCAGAGGCTTCGAGAAACAATCCGATGATAGGCCTTGGGTATACATCTCCTCGCAAGGAGTGGTGAATTCTTTGTAGGCTGTTCAAACATCTTCGGGTACTTCGGCTTATACCCAATCATCCTGGGTCCACACCTCCTTGGAGATGCTTGCTTAAGATGTCAAAGTATAAGTCTCCATGACCAAGATGACTTGAACACTGCAAGTCAAAGGAACATCACACTTAAGCTGCAGTAAGAACTTCATTGACATATCTATATATAGACTACCATATAAAGTTTTACAGCCAGTCACTCCAATGAACTAGTTCCCTTAACTAGCATTCATGTTTATCTCCGGACATTCCAATGTCACCAGCCAGTGAGAATCAGCTGATTAGAGAATAACCCATGCTAGTCTCAACAGAATTGATAGTGTCTGTATTTATCAATTCATCGACTAGGGACAATTTCAATACTTCACAATTGCACATGTAGAGATAATCACTAGTTGTGAATTCATCACAAATTCTCTCATGCTGTGAATTGTATTGCGGGCATTCAGTAATTGAGTTTAAGATCTCAATCAAATACATAAACATGTATACTCAAATAGTAAATATTCATTTATTAAAATAAATGATTACAATCATAAGGTGATTGCCTTAGGACACTTTTCTCATATCACTAACACCGACGATGACCCTCTGCTCCGAAGCATGATCCACACCGGGCGTCGGTAACGAAGAGTTTAATTTTATTTACTGCACTACAACTGTAACATTTTCTGTAAACATTTGCGCACATATAGAATTACCCGCAATAAACGGTCAAGGATCGTGGGCCTTGGAGTAGGAGCTGACCGCGACTCCGAACCAAGTAAAAGTGCTTGAGTTCTTGTGCTGTGTTTATTTAAATTTCTGCTGTGCGTTTTCCTTTCAAATCCTTAACGTTTTCACGATATTCACCCCCCTCTATCGTGTTTTCTCGATCCAACAAGTGGTATTAGAGCGGGGTAGCTCAAATTGGTGCAACCACCAATTTGGGAGTTTTTCGGATTTACGAAATTTTTAATCTTATTTCTTTTCTTTCTCGTTAATCGAGTTTGGTGCAACACCACTCGATCTTTTTCAATTTTGAATTCTCATTTTTTCACCATAAGTCAGAATTGATAAAACAATCAATTTTTGAAAATTTGTCATAATTTTTTTTCATTATTTTAATATTTTTTTCTCGAAATTCGTGCTACCTTAATTCGAGCAAATTTTTGTCACAACATTGAATTCTTATTTTGTTCAAAATTAACAAAAGTAACATTTTCTAAAAATTTGTAACAAACTTTTTATTATTATTTTTATTATTCTGCCTCGAAAGTCGTGTAATATTTATTTTGGGCTATTTTTTTCCCTTCTCCTGCACTACTAATCCAAGACCAAGTCTTAGTACATTTCTAGTTTTTCTTTTTGTGTGCAAGATTTATCCTTAATGGCCAATCAAGAATGGAATAGTGTTCGTCTGCCTCTATTCTCTGGCGAGAACTTCAGAACCTTGAAGGGTCTAATGGAATCCCACCTAAAGGCCCATCTAGATCTATGGACGATCATCCAAACAAGATTTTCGTTACCCGTAGAAGATCAATTATCAATCGAGTGGGACAAATTTGATGAACCAACACTCAACATGATCGAGACAGATGCAAAGGCGACTGCAATCCTACAATGCGGCCTAACAAACGAAGTATTCAAGCAGATTGGACCATTCGAATGTGCTAAAGAGATGTGGGAAAAACTGATCAATCTACACGAAGAGAGCTCCGATATTGAGATCTTAGAAGAGTTAGCACCTGACTGCGAATTCGAGCCAGAGTCAGAAGACGAATTGACTGAGAAAAAAATGGTAAACAAGTTCAAATCTTTTTTTGAATTACAATTAAATAATCAAACAGATACTGTAATGGTCGAGGAAGGTGTAATTTCTAGTGCAAGGAAAGCTCCAAGAGAACCACCAAAGAAGAAGCTTCAACCTGTACCCGAGTCCGACTCAGACTCGGAATCAGAAGACAATGAAGGAGATCAACCCAAACTGGTTCGATTAGCTCATGATCATTACAAGAGTACTGGACAAACGATCAGGAATGGTAAGTTTTCAATATTTGAAAATCCAATATTTATCTCAAATAACATGATTGATTCATATAAGTTAGTTAAGGTTAATATGTTAGAAAACTTAATTCACAACCTTGCTGATTTTAAAAAACCTGACTTTTATTTCAATTATGATATAACTTAGATCATTTCTGTCATGTTTTTTTTCTTAGAATTAGGATTGATTAGTTTAAGGAGTAAAGAGTTACTTAAAACTTGAAAACCTAGTATTGGGAGGAGGTGAGATGATAGTACGTTAGAGAAGCCCTTCTAATAAGGTCAAGTATACACTACTTGGTCTGTTTAGTCTGGTTGAACTAGCCGAAGCTACCGATCCAAGACCCAAACTAGTTAGACCACAATCTTTCAAGGAGTAACTTGAAGATGAATTTTCTATAAAAGACTTTGTCAAGGAAAGGGTTGATGATCCAATAAGGCTACGACCAAAGAAGGCCTAGTGCCTCGCCAAGACCTGGAAGCCAATTATAGAAAATCAAATTTACATTACTATTGTCAGATTTGAATCTAACACAAATTTTAAGTAAATATTAGATTTAAAACTAATTCGAATATAAAAAATAAAGCATCTCACAAAACAGATAAGGTAACCTATTTTGTCATGTAGAACTGGGTGAGATGTCTAGGACCTAATTATATAGTTCAATACTTTTTCAAAATCAACTCAATTATTTTCCGAAATTAATTCTAAATGTTTTCCACTCAACATTTTTTCAAAAATTGAATTTCATCTATTTTCAAAATTAACTCATCAAACTAAGTCTTGATTGAATTATACTACGATCTAGGACTTGATTGGGTCAATTATTGATTGGAAAAACTAAGTCAACATAGTCAAACCTGGTCAATACTGAAGACCCTTAAAGCACTTAGATAAAGTCAGACAAGTCAGATATAAGGGGAGTTTTTTTTTAATTTTAGATTTTTTCTAAAACTTAGTATCATCCCAAAATAAGGTTTTCAAAAATTTGATTCAAAAACCTTCGTATATTACTATCTCTTTGAAAAATTATTATCATATCTTTGAAAAATTATTATCATTTCAAAATATTTTCCGAAAACTGAGCTATCATTCCAAATTGTGTTTTAAAAAATCTATCTCCTTGAAAATTATCATACTCAAAAGGCTGTTCAAAATTGTTCCTTTAATTTTGACAAACCCTAAGACTCAGAGGAGGATTAACTTGTGGTCAACAAGCCTCCTAGGACTATGTCAGGTTTAGGGGGAGTTCAAATTAAAAGAAGAAGTTTAAAAATACTATGTTTTCAAATAATCAGTATATTTTTTCAAAAATTGTGCTTTACAAAAACCATTATCATTTCTAAATGTTTTTTAAAAATGGGGCTTATACTTTAAAATTATCTTCATTTCAAATTGAAATTTCTAAAATTATATTACCATACTGTTATTCAAAACTATTCTTTTGATTTTAGTAAACCCTAAAGACATAGAGGAAGGTCCACTTCATGATCTACAAGGACTCCTAGGATGTGTCAAATTTAGGGGAAGTCTAAATCAAAAGAATATTTTCTAACAAGTTTTTTTCAATTATTTGTTTTGAATTATTAAATAATTCTTGTGGTTTCACCCAACCCTAAAGACTCAGAGGAAGAGTACTTGTGGTCAACAAGCTTCCTAGGACTGGGTCAAGTTTAGGGGGAGGTCAAATTGAAAGATTTGCTAATTTCAAAATAATATATTTTCATGTACTGCATTATTTAAATCCGTCTGAAAACATAAGGGAGTTTGTTTAAATACTTTTATTTTTTTAAAAATACATATGGAAAAATAATATTTACTTGAGTTTGAAGAATTTCCAGGACACTTAGGAAAATATCCTTGTAGTCAACAAGGTTTCCTAGGATTGTGCCAGACTGAAAAAGAAACCAAGTCAAGTAAAATATTATCCTTTAAAATAATATTTTTTTAAAAGTACTTATACCTCTCAAAAATTCCAATATTTTTTAAAAGTACTTATATCTCTCAAAAATTCTAATATTTTTAAAAAGTACTTATACCTCTCAAATTCATAAAATTTTTCAAAGTACTTATGTTTTAAAAACAATTGTTCAAAAAGTACTTGTTTTTTTTGCATTTTTCAAAATAGTCAAAACAAGTAAACTTATTGATTAAATTTTTTTTTAATTATCATGCATGGACTCAATAAGAATATACACTTGACTCCAGTTTTGTTTTTGAGCATCAATTCTTCATTATTTCAAAATTCTGTTACTTAGAAATTATCATTATTCTCTCACTCAAATATTTATGTTTTCAAAACCCATAAGCTCTGATACACAAATTTAAAATGTCTTTCAAAATATATTTTTCAAGAGTTCTTTATTGATATATGGCTAAGGGGGAGAGTAGAAAAAGTGAAAATTAAATTCTTCCTTAAACTTTTTCCCCTTGTCAAAGAAAGTTTATCTTAGAAATGGTCTAAAACATAAGGAGAAGAATTTTACATTAAGGGGGAGAGAAAGGAAAGAGAGAAAGGAATTTTTTTAAATTTTTATCTCTTTTTCAAAAAGTGCTTCAAAAATTTCTAAAGTATTTCTAAGCGTTTCAAAATTTTTTAAGTGCATGTTTTTTTCTAAGTAAAATTTTTCTTAGTAAACAAAATTTGTCTGAGCGAAATCTTTTTGAAAAATTTTGGTAAATGTTTCTAAGAAAAGTTTTTTTTGGTGAAAAACTTGTCGAAAAATTTCTTAAAGATTTTGTTTTTCAAAATGCACAAAGTGTTTCCAAGCAAATTTTTCTAAGTGTGCAATTTCTTTTGGTAAACAAATTTTTTCCCAATTCTCAAAGTTGAATTCTTTAAGGGAAATTTGGCTTCAAAATTTTGCCTAAGTAAACTTTTTATGTGTTTTATAACACAATTATTCAGGGGGAGTATGAGAAAAAAAATTATTTTTTTCTGTTCAAAATTACATTGGTCTTAGACTTTATACTGTTCAAAATTGCTATATTTAATTGGTCTTAACCTTATTGCTTAATCTGTTATAATTTTTAATTAACTTTGAATTGTGTTACAATAAATCAAAAAGGGGGAGATTGTTGGGGCAGGAAGCACCATATCGAACCTTGTTTTGATATTGGCAAAGGATTCAAAGTTAAGTACTATTTGTGATCTAACAAAGTTACTCAAGTGTGCAGGAAAGGTCCTAGGCACACTAGGTAAGAAGTCCTGGCGAAGGGCAGCTGGGCACCTAGCGAAGGGTTGCTAGGCATCGAAACCCTAAGACCAAGCGAAGGGCTGCTAGGCACCTGGCGAAGGACTGCCAGGAATCTAAGACCTGGCAAAGGGCTGCTAGGCACCTGGCGAAGGACTGCTAGGAATCTAAGACTTGGAGAAGGGCTGCTAGGCACCTGGCGAAGGACTGCTAGGAGTCTAAGCCCTGGCGAAGGATTGCTAGGCACCTGGTGAATGGCTGCTGGGAATCTAAGACCTGGCGAAGGGCTGCTAGGCACCTGGCGAAGGACTGCTAGGAACCGAAGACCTGGCGAAGGGCTGCTAGGCAGCTGGCGAAGGACTGCTGGGCAAAAGTCCAACCGGAGGAGCCGGTTGGCAAAAGATAAACTCTCCTGAGAGGAGTAGGTGAGGACGCGTTCCCCGTCGAGGGAACAGTAGGCGTCGGTTCGACCTAGGGTTCCATTTGAGAGACCCGAAGTCAGAACCAAGACAGCTAAGGCTGTATAAACCTAACATTTCTTGCCTTGTTTGTTGTGGAACTAACCTTGGATGCAGGGACCAAAGGAACATATTTCTGCAGCTCAGAATGCCCCAAAGGAGAGGGGCAGCAGCTGGGCTAGCGCTCGGGAAGTCCCGGGCGCCCAAGGTCAAAGCCAAACAACCAATTGAGCAAGAATCGCTTCGGAAGCTTACTGGGCCAGGCGCCCTCAAGCTCCCGGGCACCCTGATGGTCCCGGGCGCCCTGGATGCCTCGGGCGCCCTGGGTCCAAGTCAACCAAGTAATCGAAGCGAATTCAGCCGAGAAGCCAGCAGACCAATTCAACCGAGGTGCCCCCAGTGTCCCGGGCGCCCCAGTCAACTCAGAGCCCAATTCTGGAGGGATAAACGCTGACCGAGCTTCGGATGAGAGTTCTCGGATCCGAAGGCACGTGTCAAGCGCCCCCAGCGTCCCGGGCGCCCACAGCGTCCCGAGCGCCCCCAGGAGTGCTAGAAAAGGGGCTCGACCCCTAAGGCTTCATAATCAACTTTTCCAACGCCTCTACGCTCTTCAACTCAAGCGCTCTGCTCCGAAAACCTCCAATCTCGAGATTCAAGTGCCGACGACACCCTCTGCTCCGAAGCACGATCCACACTGGGCGTCGGTAACGAAGAGTTTAATTTTATTTACTGCACTACAACTGTAACATTTTCTGTAAACGTTTGCGCACATATAGAATTGCCCACAGTAAACGGTCAAGGACCGTTGGCCTTGGAGTAGGAGCCGACCGCGACTCCGAACCAAGTAAAAGTGCTTGAGTTCTTGTGCTGTGTTTATTTAAATTTTCGTTGCGCATTCTCTTTTCAAATCCGAAACGCTTTCACGATATTCACCCCCCCCCCTCTATCGTGTTTTCTCGATCCAACAGTACTTTTGTCTATCAACAAAAATACACTAAAGAACTTCTTGGAAAATTTGGAATGGATAGTGCAAAAGAAATTAAAACACCTATGGCTACTAATCAAACTATAGATAGTGACCCAAATAGCAAAACGGTTGACCTTAAATATTATAGAAGTGCTATAGGCAGCTTACTTTACCTGACTGCAAGTTGACCTGATATTCTCTTTGCAGTTAGTATGTGTGCTAGGTATCAAACTTGTGCTAAAGAGTCACATCTAACCCTAGTTAAAAGAATATTTAGGTACCTTAAAGGGACAGAAAATTTAGGAATTTGGTACCCTAGAACAGCCCAATTTGAGCTTATTGGATTTTCTTACTCAGATTATGCTGGCTGTAAATTAGATAGGAAAAGTACCAGTGGTGGATGTCAACTTCAAGGGCCCTCACTAGTTAGTTGGTTCAGTAGAAAATAGCACTGTGTTGCCTTATCCACCAATGAAGCTGAGTATATAGCCATGGGTGAGTGTGCAGCCTAATTACTTTGGATGATGCATACGTTAAAAGACTTTAATTTAGATTTTAAGAAAGTCAAAATCTTTATAGATAATCTAAGTTCAATTAATCTAACCAAAAACCCAGTCCACCACTCTAGGACCAAACATATAGAAATTAAACATCATTTTGTCAGAGATCATGTTAATAAAGGAGAAATTGAACTTAACCATATTGAATCTAAGGCTAACCTAGCTAATATATTTACTAAACCACTCCCTGAATCTGAATTTAGTAACTTAAGAAGGTTAATAGGAATGTGTGTTATAGACTAGAACTGACCTGATCACACTTACTTCTTTTGAATAATCAGCTCGCATATTCTGTTAGACCATTAGCTTAATTACTTTGATTCTTGGTTTAATTGGCTTAATTTTAGTATTTCAAACTGTTGGACCTTGGATGGCTAGAGAGGGGGGGGGGGGTGAATATAGCCAGACACTTATAACTTAGCTCTTTTCAAATTTTCTCTGCACTTAAGTTAGCAGCAGCAGAAACAATGCATATGCAGAGAAACAATCTTAACAGAAATGCAAAAACAATGAATACAAACCAAGGATCGCTAACAAGGATCGTTTACAAGGTTCAGGGATAACTTGCCCCTACTCCTTGGCGTGCCCGTAAGGTGGGCGATCCCTTGATCGTCGGCAGATCAAGCCCCGGTGAATACCGGATAAGATAGAGCCTCCTTCTCGGTGGAGAAACCTCCCCACAGATCTCACGGATGATTGAACTTGAGTACAAGAGATCACACAAGAAGGAACACTCACAAAGATCTCACAGGAATGCAACAAGATCACTTAAGCACAAAGCAACAGAGAGCACAACCCCACACCAAAAACTTCACTCGTTTTTCTGTCTTCCTTGTTGTCGCTCCTCTGCTTCCAGCCTCGTCATAAGCCTCTGCTCCCATCACCAGGCTCTCCATCAGCATCCACTGAAGCCACAGCCTGACCCCCTGACTCCCTGAGCACTCAGTCCACTGAAGACCCTCTCCAGCTGAGCCTCCGTCAGGTGCCAGCTGCTCTCCAGACGCCGTTGAGACCTGAAACAAGGAAACAACCAAACCTGCTCCAAGAAAAGCCTCCCATTGACTCTCCTCCAATGTTAGAATCATCCCTGTAAAGCCTGCAGACTCCAATAGAAGCTTAGCAATGCATATTAAATGAAATCAGCAAGTAGCACAGAATCGGCAGTGAAAACAGACGTGATCAGAGCTTCTGACAGCATATTTGAATTAAAGTTCTGCTCCTGATCGGTCACCAGACCGATCAGGGAGGAGCCTGATTGGTCACCAGACTGATCCAGCAATCTTCTGCACACTCCAGATCGGTCCCCAGACCAATTCAGCAGTCTGCTGCACACTCCAGATCGGTCCCCAGACCAATTAGGCTCCAGCCTGATCGGTCCCCAGACCAATCAGGCTCCAGCCTGATCGGTCACCAGACCAATCAGGCTGCTTCCTGACCGATCAGGAGTCATCCTGATCGGTTATAGTGAGAACCTTGCGACAAATGATCGTTCACTAGACCGATCTGAACAGTATCCATGATCAGTCACCAGACCGATCAGGAGCAGATCAGCAGGGGAACTCAACTCACTTGGGCTCCCTGATCGGTCACCAGACCTATCTGGAGCTGTGCAGTGAGTGAAACACACACTCCCTGATCGGTCACCAGACCGATCAGTCATCGCTGGATCGGTGACCAGACCGATCCACGAAAGAGCACCGTGCCAATCTCCCTAATCGGTCACCAGACCGATCCAGGCAAGCCCAAATGCACTCTAAGTCACGAGAACAAGCCTCCAGCCCTTCTCTGACTCGTGCCATGCCAAACTTCACTCACTGGGACTTCAACCTAGCCCTCCAAGCTAGGACCTGGCTTCACTCACCAGGGTTTCGGTCACCCGGCTTCACTCACCGGGACCCGGCTTCACTCACCGGGATTTCAACCTAGCTTCACTCATTAGGATTTCAATCACCTGGCTTCACTCACCAGGACCCGGCTTCACTCACCGGGATTTCAATCACCTGGCTTCACTCACCAGGACCCGGCTTCACTCACCGAGATTTCCATCACCTGGATTCACTCACCAGGACCCGGATTCACTCACCAGGATTTCTATCACCTGGCTTCACTCACCAGGACTTTTTCAACTTACCCTCCAAGTTGGGACTTTTCACCTAACCCTCCAAGTTAGGACTTTTCACCTAGCCCTCCAAGCTAAGACTTTTCACCCAACCCTTCCGAATTAGGACTTTTCAACACTTATCCCTCCAAGCTAGGATTTTCCAATCACTCCGTGCCTAATCCCCGATTAGGACTTAATCATAATCATCAACCTAAACTAAAATCGATGTCAACACCAAAATAACAATCAGGGTTAGACTGCATCAACAATCTCCCCCTTTTTGTTGTTTGACAATCTGATTTTAAGTTTAGGGATTCTGAATCAATTTTCTCAGATTCAAAATCATAGGGGAATCAGGATCCTTCCCCTACAACATGATCATCCTAAACTTAACCAACCACACTCTCCCCCTTTGTTGAACATCGAAAAGGGTCTAGAGGGGCTGTTAAGTTTAATCATACTCCCCCTCAACCAAGGGTCTCTCCCCAAACCCAAAATAATCAAAGGATAATTTTCGAATTGCATATTAGAGGCATATACCATAAATGTATCATGGCAACAACGTATATGCATTATACGTTAATAAGTGTGAATTGCACATGAAACCATATACAGAATTATATCATGGTCAAACATGTATATGTTTCATGTGACAAATAGGGAATGCATCTGTATCCAATACATAATCCTGAGTGGTCTCCGTGACCAATCAGGTTCGTTGATTACTTGATACAGAAATATTTCTTATTAGTCTGAGAAGCGATCAAAATTCAGAAAAATTCTTGAAACTCTGATACATTCCTGATCAGACTGCATTAACAATTTGCATTCCACAATAGGGGTGTAGACTCTATTAATATTCGATATTTCAGAAACATTTCTGAAACACGACATCAAGAACAAGAGTCATGGCTCAACAAACCCTTTCTTATGAATTTGAACATTCCAACATAGGTTTGTATCAAATCACTATTAAGTACCAGGTTTGTACCACTTGAACAAATGTGTTTCAATTGTAATTGGTTTGTATCAGATTTGTTAGGTGTATGATCATTAAACTGATACAATTCGATGAGAAGAGATTGGCTTGAGGAGGTTTTAGATCAATTTGGAACGATCTGGGAGTTCCTTGATCAGAGTTGGTCTGATCGGTCACCAGACCGATCAGAAGCACCCCTGATCAGTCGGTGGACCGATTAGGGATGATACAGAATGGTTTCTGAAACTGATCAATTTCAAAAATAAGTTCGTTTCAACTCTTAATCACTCTGATCCCTAATACAATCAGATTTACTCCCTAAATGAGTTCCATTAACCATAAATCATTTAATCAAAACAAGCAATCTGATTTGGGTCTCTTAACTAAGCTTCATTTCATATCAAGGATTAAGAATTTCCATGGATTAATATACCATCACTAGGTTAACTGATCAATTATGTTCTAAGCATGTTCTTGGATGTCAAAACATGTTTGTATCAAAATTCCAAGTCAAGTATGCATACCATCACTTGAACAGGAAGTTTATAATCATGGATGCATATTGCTAATTATCAACATCAATACATGAATGAAATCTATGTGTGCCAAGGCATGATCGGAATGTTTTTAGCATGATCATTTTTATTCCAAACAAATTTGATAATTCAATCTACACCTAAGTGTTGATATCTCGATAATCCAAATAATATTGGGCATATGAAAAACGTCAAGTTTGATGAGAAAACAGCTAAGTCATAGAAGTTAAGTATTGAGTCTTGACTCATCACAAACTATGAGTTCATACTTGTTTCCTAACATGTCTTCATGTTGTGTACCACATATAGTAAACTCATGGCATACTAGAACAGGTTCAAAAACACCTTAAGCTTGAGTTATGGCATATCATTAATCATCATTTGTAGTAAACATAAATTGCTATAGGAAAACCAATTAATCTAAGCAATTCATGACAAGAGCAAATTATGTGTAAATCTAAACCCTTCATGTAATGTATAAAAACAATTTCCAAGGCTTGTTAACTCATTTTGAAACTAGTGTAACCTTAGCCTTGGGTTTGGAGCACCACTTATCAACAACCTATGTTGATAGATGCTCCCCCTCAATTTATGCTTATACAATTCTAAATATTGAGGTTTTAGGTACCCAAATTTTGGGACCTAAGGAATCTACAATGAGGGACTTAGGCACCCATGCCTTAGTCAATTTCTTTCTAACCTTTTGAACCCTAGAATCATTTGATGATCTAAATTGGGTTCTTGACATTATGATACAAAGGTTGGTTCTTTAGGTCGGTAACCTATACCGGCCCTATTGTAAACCGCCCTTTGGAAGTTTAAGATCATGTCTAATGTTTTGGAGCTAGTTGAAAACTTCTCAAGAATATTCTTGAGTTTTTCAACTTCACTCCTCAAGATCCTATTGTCATCCTCAAGATTTTTATCATACAAATTATCAAGATCCTCATCCTTAGAGGATTTCTCATGAAAATCATTAATATCCTCCACCCTAGAGGATTTCAATTCTTCTACTTCCAATTTCAACAATTTAACTTTGTTCTTGGATTTTTTAAGCAACCTAGCTAGACATGCAATGGTTCTAAAGCACTTATCTAGCTCGGGAGAGATTACCTCTTCATCATCCGAAGATGATGAAGGCGCGGTTGAGGAGCTTGATTCGACTCCACTCTCCTCTTCACTTGAATCCTCTATGGCCATAAGGACAAAGTGATGAGTGTTCTTCTCCTCCTCTTCTTCGGATGAACTAGAGGACGATTCATCTCATGTGGCCCTCAAGGCCTTCTTTTTCTTCTTTGATTTATCCTTCTTCTTCTTTAACTTTGGGCATTCATCCTTGTAATGTCCTTTCTTGCTACACTCACAACAAGTAACATTAGACTTATCAATTTTAACTTTACTTGGGTTACCTTTACCCTTGAAGCGTCGGCTCTTCCTCATCATTCTTCTAACAAAGTTGGCCATCTCGGAGGAAGAAGACCAGCTGCCCTCCTCCTCGGACTCGGGCTCGGACTCGGATGAGGATGAAGAGACTTCCTTCTCCTTCTTGTTTCTTCTGTCATCTGCCACAAAAGCTAACCCTTTCTCCTTTGGGCTTTGGTTAGAGATCTCATGTAGTTCCATCTCACAAAATAGATCTTCTAACTTAACAAATGACAAATCCTTGGAAACCTTGTAAGCATCCACCATGGATGACCACAAGGCATTTCTAGGGAAAGCTTTAAGAACATACCTTATAAGATCTCGCTTTTCTACCTTCTCATTGATGGAATGTAGACCATTGAGAATTTCTTTGAATCATCCATGGAGTATACTTATAGTCTCATCCTCTTTCATGGACAGATTTTGGAGTTGGCTGAGAAGGAGGTCTTTCTTGGCAGTCCGGGTGTCTTGAGTTCCTTCATGGAGCTCAATGACTTTGTTCCAAAGGTCTTTAGCACTTGTGAAGGGACCAACCTTGATTAATTGGTCATTGGTCAACCTGCATTGCAAAGTTACCACCGCTTTCGCATCGGCTTCACCTCTTCGGATTTGATCTGCCGACCAACTAGAGAAGTCCATCTCTTTTCCCTCAGCATCTTTGGGAGTGGAAAAACCTTCCTTGATAGAAAACCACATGCTGAGGTTGGTTTTGAGGTAAAACTCCATCTTCGACCTCCAATATGGAAAATCAGTGCCTTCGAAGAGTGGAGGTCAGCTGGTGCTAAACCCTTCTCTTCCCAAGGCCATCTTTGTTAGCTCTCGGATGTTGAGCCGTTGAAGTAGAGCCCCAAGCTCTGATACCACATGTTGGACCTTGGATGGCTAGAGAGGGGGGGGGGGTGAATATAGCCAGACACTTATAACATAGCTCTTTTCAAATTTTCTCTGCACTTAAGTTAGCAGCAGCGGAAACAAAGCATATGCAGAGAAACAATCTTAACAGAAATGCAGAAACAAAGAATATAAACCAAGAATCGCTAACAAGGATCGTTTACAATGTTCGGGGATAAATTGCCCCTACTCCTTGGCGTGCCCGTAAGGTGGGCGATCCCTTGATCGTCGACAGATCAAGCCCCGGTGAATACCGGATAAGATAAAGCCTCCTTCTCGGTGGAGAAACCTCTCCACAGATCTCACAGATGATTGAACTTGAGTACAAGAGATCACACAAGAAGGAACACTCACAAAGATCTCACAGGAATGCAACAAGATCGCTCAAGCACAAAGCAACAGAGAGCACAACCCCACACCAAAAACTTCACCAGTTTTTCTGTCTTCCTTGTTGTCGCTCCTCTGCTTCCAGCCTCGTCTTGAGCCTCTGCTCCCATCACCAGGCTCTCCATCAGCATCCACTGAAGCCACAGCCTGACCCCCTGACTCCCTGAGCACTCAGTCCACTGAAGACCCTCTCCAGCTGAGCCTCCGTCAGGTGCCAGCTGCTCTCCAGACGCCGTTGAGACCTGAAACAAGGAAACAGCCAAACCTGCTCCAAGGAAAGCCTCCCATTGACTCTCCTCCAATGTTAGAATCATCCCTGTAAAGCCTTCACACTCCAATAGTTGCTTAGCAATGCATATCAAATGAAATCAGCAAGTAGCAGAGAATCGGCAGTGAAAACAGACGTGATCAGAGCTTCTGACAGCGTATTTGAATTAAAGTTCTGCTCCTGATCGGTCACCAGACCGATCAGGGAGGAGCCTGATTGGTCACCAGACTGATCCAGCAGTCTTCTGCACACTCCAGATCGGTCCCCAGACCAATCAGGCTCCAGCCTGATCGGTCACCAGACCAATCAGGCTGCTTCCTGACCGATCAGGAGTCATCCTGATCGGTTATAGTGAGAACCTTATGACAAATGATCGTTCACTAGACCGATCTGAACAGTATCCCTGAACAGTCACCAGACCGATCAGGAGTAGATCAGCAGGGGAACTCAACTCACTGTGGGCTCCCTGATCGGTCACCAGACCGATCTGGAGCTGTGCAGTGAGTGAAACACACACTCCCTGATCGATCACCAGACCGATCAGACATCGCTGGATCGGTCACCAGACCGATCCACGAAAGAGCACCGTGCCAATCTCCCTAATCGGTCACCAGACCGATCCAGGCAAGCCCAAATGCACTCTAAGTCACGAGAACAAGCCTCCAGCCCTTCTCTGACTCGTGCCATGCCCAGCTTCACTCACTGGGACTTCAACCTAACCCTCCAAGCTAGGACCTGGCTTCACTCACCAGGGTTTCGGTCACCCGACTTCACTCACCGGGACCCGGCTTCACTCACCGGGATTTCAACCTACCTTCACTCACTAGGATTTCAATCACCTGGCTTCACTCACCAGGACCCGGCTTCACTCACTGGGATTTCAATCACCTGGCTTCACTCACCAGGACCCGGCTTCACTCACCGGGATTTCCATCACCTGGCTTCACTTACCAGGACCCGGCTTCACTCACCAGGATTTCCATCACCTGGCTTCACTCACCAGGACTTTTTCACCTAACCCTCCAAGTTGGGACTTTTCACCTAACCCTCCAAGTTAGGACTTTTCACCTAGCCCTCCAAGCTAGGACTTTTCACCCAACCCTTCCAAATTAGGACTTTTCAACACCTAGCCCTCCAAGCTAGGATTTTCCAATCACTCCGTGCCTAATCCCCGATTAGGACTTAATCATAATCATAATCATCAACCTAAACTAAAATCGATGTCAACACCAAAACAACAATCAGGGTCAGACTGCATCAACACAAACTTGCATTTAAAAAAAATGGTGGATTTAGCCTAAGTTTGACCCCTAAAACTGCATGAACCTATAGATTTAGGTAGCCGCATCTCACAAAACACATTAAGGTTAACTTGTTTGTACTTGCAAAACATAGAACGGTTGTGAGATGCATAGGACTTTGCCTGGACTTCAGAATGCTTAAGTCTGTGCATCGCAGTAAGTCTGGGCGTAAAATACCCACATTACAGTGATCAAGTCAAGTAGTCGTGAATTAAAATCTGAGCTAGACATTATTACTTGACTTGACTAACCCAGTGAACACTACTATCATCTAGATAGTTAGCTAGTAACTAAAGTTAGACACCTAAAGAGGGCTAAAATTCTTACTTGGTTCAAGGGGAGCATGAGTTAAAATCTTTTGCTTTTTGTGCTCTTTCGAATATGTTAGTTAAAAAAAAATGCGTGGTGCACTTATTATTTCAGAAACTGAATGCATGCTAAGAATTTTTTTCTTCCCCAAATACTTAAAGTATTTTTTACTTAGCTGGCATATTACTTGACTGCGTGTTTTATTTCTGATGCTTGTGCACTTATTATTTCTTTGTTTTGATGAATGCCAAAGGGGGAGGGTTTAAGGGTTAGGTTAGAAAATTAAAAATTCCTGATCATAGAGCATGTCATTTGCATATCTGGTATTTTTCAACTTTAACGCAGGTTGTCATTTCATCAAAAAGGGGGAGATTGTTGGTACAATTTGCACTAATTGTTAAACTTAAATTTTGATGAATGACAAATAGGATAAAGTTAGGCTTGCTTTTGGTTTTGACCTCTTTTCTAAGTGTGCAGGGTTGAAAGACTTAGGACCTAACACCAGGCTGAAGTCCAGGGTGCTTGAGTCCTGGTGAGAAATCCAGTTGTGTTCGCGGGGCCTGACAATTGGCTGAAGCCCAAGTTGGTTGAAACTTGGCAAAAAGACCAGGGTGGTTGAGCCCTGGCAGGAAGACTTGGTGGGTTAAGAAGTTGAGTAGAGCTGCACGAGGTAAGTAAGGTAAGTCACTGGAGGAGCGAACCAGTGAGGACATGTCCTATTTTAGGACTGTAGGCGCGGTCCAACATAGGCCCATTTTGGTGACCTCGGTTGAGTCCTGGTTAGATCCTTATCCAGGTTTGGACGGGGTCTAATTAACTCTAAATGCATTCTTATCTTAGTCCATTGCATTAACTCTATTTTACAGGTTTTATTTGATATGTGAACTAATTATAATTTGTAGGTAAATTTTACTAAATTATACCTCATTTAAAGCCTCGGTGGAGGATAAACTCTCATTTAAATTATTCGTATTTCTTATTTTATTTAAGAATAAAATTACTCCTACTAATGATAAAATGTTATTCTGTACGAGAGTTTAAACTTTATTTAAATTATTTTTTTTAAGTGAAGCAAAGGATAGAAATGTTATCTTCTTTGAATTATCCCAAAGAATAGCTTGTTGATAGATAAAATTTGGGCTGAGAAGATCATGCAGCGGATTGAATATTGGCAGCTCGAGGCATTATAAAAAGAGGCAAGCAAGCCCTCTAACGAAATAAGTTTTTTTCTCTGGTTCAAGCTTTAGCGCTCTCCTGCTTCCACGCTCCTCTACTGTAGTTTGTGCTTTGACTCGACGTTGTTCGACCGCTGCCGGATGATCGCTCCCAACACCCAAGCTGCTTCAGATAATATTAAGTGTTGGGTAACGCATTTTTAATTGTTCTGTCTGCACTAAAATTATTTAAGGGGGAAGTGTAGGATTGTTACACTTCCGCCCAATCTTGTATTCGAATCGCTCTACCGGGAGTTTACCGATAGAGGATTTTAGTGGATTGCCCACAGGAAAGGTTCAAGGAACCTGGGCCTTCGAGTAGGAGTCGCCGAAGGCTCCGAACGAAGTAAAACTCCTCGCTTATTTTTTATTATTTTTCGCTTTCGTGTTTCGTTTTAATTCATCCACCCCACACGTTTTTCAAAGCATCGTATGATTTTCTATCGACTCTGATTTTAAAACGTAAGTTTTAAAAGTCACGTGATTCATCCCCCCTCTCACGTGCATCAGTCCTACAGTTACCTTTACCAACTCTGACTACCTGATTAGAAATTTGCAAGACTCAGAAGTCATACTTAAGGGCAGTAGGAAAAATAACGTTTATACTATAAGTCTACCCTTAGTACCTAAATACCTCTTAACTCAGTTAGAGGAATCAAACCTCTGGCATAGGAGATTAGGTCACACTAATCTAAGACTAGTTTCAAAAATCACCCAACTTGGTCTAATTAAAGGAATACCAATAATTAAGAACCATGAAAATATGATATGTGATTCACAAATAAGTTCAATCAGACCTAACTCAAAGAAGTTCAATCAGACCTAACTCAAACCACACTTGAGCTCCTGCACCTTGACCTATTTGATTCACATGGAGCCAAGTCACTAAGCGGAAACCGGTACTGCTTAGTAATTATCGATGATTACTCTAGGTTCACTTCGGTAAGGTTCCTAAAAACTAAGGATGAAACCCTAAATCTATTCATTGACCTATGTAAGCTAATTGAGAATCAAAATGATACCAAAATCAAAAGACTTAGGAGTGATCACGGGGGAGAGTTTGAAAATCAAAGGTTTGAGGAATTTTGTAAGATAAACGGGTATATTCATGAATTTTCGTGTCCTAGAACCCCCCAGCAAAATGGGATAGTAGAAAGAAAGAATAGAACCCTACAAGAAGCCGCTAGGACTATGCTCAATGAATTTAACCTAGCTAACCAATTTTGGGCAGAAGCAATTAGTACGGCTTGCTATATCCAAAATGGGGTCCTAATTAACAAACGACATAATAAAACTCCCTATGAACTATATTACCATAGACTTCCAAACCTACATTACCTAAGGGTCTTTGGGTGCAAAGTCCATATCCTAAACACCAAGGACTACATAGGTAAATTTCAGTCCAAGTCAACCCCTGGAATATTCTTAGGATATTCAACAACAAGTAGGGCCTATAGGGTCTACAATAGACAAACTAACAAAATTGAAGAAACAACGAATTTAATATTTGATGAGGAAACTAATTCAAAATCTGATAATCCAAACCTAAATCCATCAAATATTGATTAAGAAGATAATGAACAAATTATGGAACCATCAATTGAACCACTGGTTGAACCTCTAAAAGAACTAACTATTGAACCAACTACTGAGCTAATTGAATCAATAATTGAACCAACCCAAGTAATTGAACCAAATACTGAACCGAACCGTCCTGCCGGACCTGAGGCTGAACCAAGTTCTAGAAGAACCAAGAAACCCAGACTCAGTCACCCCTCTGACCAAATTGTGGGTGATCCAACTTTAGGAGTCAGAACTAGGTTTTCCTATAGAAATCTTAGTCAGATCGCACTGATTTCGAAAATTGAACCTAAGACTATAGAGGAAGCCTTACCTGATCCTGATTGGATCATAGCAATGCAAGAGGAGTTAGCCCAATTTGAGAGGAACCAAGTCTGGGAACTAGTACCTAAACCTGAGGGCAAATCCATTATTGATACTAAGTGGGTATTTAGGAATAAACTAAATGACCAAGGGGAAATAGTTAGAAACAAAGCCCGCTTAGTAGATAAAGGGTTCAGTCAAGTCGAAGGGTTAGACTATGATGAAACCTATGCCCCAGTAGCCAGACTTGAGTCTGTTAGAATGTTGTTAGCCTTTGTAGCCCATAAAGGATTTAAACTTTACCAAATGGATGATAAATCAGCCTTTCTGAATGGGTTTATTAAAGAAGAAGTCTATGTAGGACAACCCCTCAGTTTTGAGGACTTAGAAAAATCTGACTATGTTTACAAGCTTAACAAGGCACTTTATGGACTAAAACAAGCACCTAGGGCATGGTATGAATGCCTATCAACTGACCTTATTTCTAAGGAATTTAACCAAGGACAAATTGACTCAACTCTTTTTGTTAAAACCTTAGAAAAAGACATCTTCATTGCCCAAATGTATGTTGACGACATAATTTTTGGATCCACCAATTCAAACTTCTTAAAAGAATTTGTAAAAATAATGGAAAACGAATTCGAGATGAACTTAGTTGGTGAGCTCAACTTCTTTTTAGGATTACAAATTAAGCAAACTAAGGATGGAAATTATGTTCACCAATCCAAATATGCTAAGGAGTTAATAAAAAAATTTAAAATGGATAACTCCAAAAGCCTAAGTACCCCTATGACCACAAATGTAAAAATTGATAGTGACCTGAAGGTAAACCTATAGACCTTAAACTATATCGAAGTATGATTGGAAGTCTACTTTACCTTACAACTAGCAGACCTGATATCCTCTTCGCTGTAGGAATGTGTGCTAGATACTAAACCTGTGCTAAGGAAACGCACTTAGCAGCCCTAAAAAGAATACTTAGATACATTAAGGGCACCCTAAATGTAGAGATTTGGTATCCTAGGACCTCAAATTTTGACCTGTCAGGATACTCTGATTCTGACTATGCTGGATGCAAACTAGATAGAAAGAGTACAAGTGGAAGCTACCAACTCTTAGGAAATAGTCTAGTCAGTTGGTGCAGTAGAAAGCAACCCTGCGTAGCTTTATCCACAACCGAAGCAGAATATGTTGCTTTAGGAGAGTGTGTAGCACAACTCTTATGGATGATGCACACTCTTAAGGACTTCCAGATTGATTACACCCAAACCTAAGTCTACATTGATAATATAAGTTCAATTAATCTAACTAAGAACCCAATCCAACACTCTAGAACAAAACATATAGAGGTTAAACATCACTTCGTAAGAGATCATGTAGCCAGGGGTGAAATAGTCCTTAAGCATATAGACTCAAAGTCAAACTTAGCTGATATCTTCACTAAACCCTTACCTGAGTCTGAGTTCAGCTCACTAAGAAGGCAGTTAGGGTTATGCTTAGTAGAATAGGACTGCTCTACTTATGTTTCTGTTCAAAAACTGTTTTATTTCTTATCTGATATTTATTTGAAAAATCATTTTTATCTTGAAATTTAAAATGATTTTCGACTTAGTGTTTTTTTAAAAACTTACCCCCTTCAAAACTAGGGATTTTTCGCAAATGGACTTAGCTTAGGTCCTAAGCTTAGAACTGCATGCACCTATAGATCTAGAAGCCAGCATCTCACAAGAACCTTAGGGTACTTTTGATTGATAACCTAGACTGGGTTGAGATGCTTAGGTCTATGCCTTGATTCAAGATGCTTTAAGTCAATGCATCTGCAGTAATTGGGGCAATAAATACCAATTGAACAGTAATCAGGTTAAGTGTCAAGCTTAGAAAATCTAACTTGATCAGATCACTTAACTTGACTAACCCTAGCGAAAGCTACTGTTTATAGCAGTTAGTAAGTAGCTAACTGGGATAGACAGGACCCGAAAGAGAAAATTTAAATTAATTTGGTCTAGTTTATTCTTAGAATTGGTTCAATACAGCACTTTACTTTCCTTACTCAATTTTTTTTGCTCTATTTTTTTTTATATATGGCAAAGGGGGAGAGATTGGAAAGGAGAGAAATGAATGTTTTAAAATTTAAATATTTAAAACCGTTAAATATTTTTTCAAAAACTTTTATCTTCTTTTCCAAAAAGTAAAGTAATTCAAAACTCTTTTTGAAAATTTTCTAAGTACTTAACTCAAAATTGGTTTGGAAAATTTTCTAAGTGTTAACATCAAAATTGGTTGTTAACTTCAAAATTGGTTTTGAAAATTTTCTAAGTGTTAACTTCAAAATTGGTTTTGAAAATTTTCTAAGTGTTAACTTTAAAATTGTTTAAAAATTCTCTAAGTGTTAACTTCAAAATTGGCTTTGAAAATTTTCTAAGTGTTAACTTTAAAATTGTTTAAAAATTCTCTAAGTGTTAACTTCAAAATTGGCTTTGAAAATTTTCTAAGTGTTAACTTCAAAAGTGGTTTGAAAAATTTTCTAAGTGCTCGAAAATATTTTGGAAAATTTTTCTAACTTGAAAATCCCTTTTGAAAATTTTCTAAGTGTTGAAAATCTTAAAAATCTTTTCATTTTATGATAAGACAAGGACTTAGAAATGTTTTCAAAAACCCCACGTATTCTTGAAAAACTCAGGGGGAGATTTCTTCCAGGGGGAGGAAATTAAGTATTTTACTTGCTTTATTAACTTAACTTTTTGAACCGTGTTGCCATAAATCAAAAAGGGGGAGATTGTTGGTGCAGGAAGCACCTAAGTCAAACCTGGGTTTTGATAATAGCAAAGGGTTCAGAAGTTAAGATGTTATTGTGATCTAACTTGTTCACTAAGTGTGCAGGAAGAAGTCCTAGGTACACTAGGCAAGAAGTCCTGACAAAGGGCTGGGCAAAGAAGTCATGGTCAAGGACTGGGCAAGAAGACCTGACCGGAAGTCGGGCAAAGAAGTCCTGGTTGAGGATTGGGCACGAAGTCCTGGCAAGGGGCTGGGCACCGAAGACCTGACCAGAAGTTGGGCAAGAAGACCTGACCAGAAGTTGGGCACGAAGACCTAGTCAGGTGGATTGGGCAAAAGTCCAACCGGAGGAGCCAGTTGGCAAAAGGTAAACTCTCCTGAGAGGAGTAGGTGAGGGCGCGTTCCCCGTCGAGGGAACAATAGGCGTCGGTTCGACCTAGGGTTCCATTTGGGAGACTCAAAGTCAGAACCTAGACAGCTACGGCTGTAAATAATGACTAACACTCTTGCTTGGTTTGTTTTGGAACTAACCTTGGTTACAGGGACCAAAGGATTGTGTTTCTGCAGCTCAGACGCCCCAAAGGAGTAGGGTGGTTCACTGGGCTAGGCGCCTAGGAAGTCACGGGCGCCCAAGGTCAAGGCTAAAAACTGCCAAGAAGCAAGATTGCTTCGAACCACACTGGGCTAGGTTCCCAGGAGGTCCCGGGCGCCCAAGGTCAAAGCCAAAGCGGTCATCAAAGCAAATCTGCCACAAAGCCAATGGACCGGGTCAACCCAGGCACCCGAGAGGTCCCGGGTGCCCCAGTCAGCCCAGGTGCAGAATCGAAGGGGATAAGCGCTGACCGAGCTGTGGATTGAGGTTCTCGCAGGTGAAGGCACGTGTCAGGCACCCCCATGGGTGCTATAAAAGGGGGTTCACCCCCCAAGGCTTCGAAATCCATTCTTTCCAATGCTTCAAACACTTTCGCTCACACGTTGCGCTCCGACAAAGTTCCATTTCGAGATTTCAGCGTCGACAACGACCCTCTGCTCCGGAATTCGATCCATCTCGGGCATCGGTAAAGATTCAATTTACGAAAGTGTTGTGACTTACTTTTCCAAATTCTATATCTGTACTTCAAATCTATAAAAATCTTTCCGAATATAGAATTGCCGAAAGTAAATGGTCAAGGACCGTGGGCCTTGGAGTAGGAGCCGACCGCAACTCCGAACCAAGTAAAAAATCGACTTGTGTTCTTATGTACTTTATTTCTTTCTGCTGCATATTTGCTCTTTCTTAGTCTGAAAAGTTTTTAATGATATTCACCCCCCCCTCTATCATTTTCTTCGATCCAACATATCTGAGGTCTGATTCAATTATATAGTCATTATAAATTGAATCACCTCTATATCGGTCTTGAACAATACACACAAAGTGTACTAGTGTAATTCTATGGTCAAGATAAACCAATACCAAAATACACTACAACCATGCCAATTGTTTGTTTAAAACCATCTAGGTAGTGAGCCACTACTTATACTCTATAAGGGACTGATAACATGATCTTCTGTGTGACACCACACACCATGTTATCTACAATGTAAAGTATTAGACAATATGTACACATATAATAAATAATAATGCAAACAATGATCATGTGATTCTCATTCCAAAATATAGATGTTCATACTAAAGTTAGGCTTTTAGTATACATCCAAACAATCTCCCACTTATACTAAAAGACTATGATGACATAACAATGTCATACATCTGACTCCCATACCCTCCACATGACTATCAAAAGCTCTCGCTGGAAGGGCCTTAGTGAAAGGATCTGCCAGGTTGTCCTCTGATGCAATCTTGGCAACAACAACATCTCCTCGCTTTACGATCTCTCGTATTAGGTGGCACTTGTGCTCTATATGTTTACTTGCCTTATGGGCTCGTGGTTCCTTCGTGTTTGCAACTACACCACTGTTATCACAATAAATTGTGAAAGCTTTGGGCAAACCAGGAATCCCATCCAAGTCCATCAAGAAGATCCTGAGTCATACAGCTTCTTTGGCCGCCTCAGAGGCTGTCATATACTCAGCTTCCATGCTGGAGTCCGCCACGCATTTCTGCTTAACACTCTTCCATACTCTGGTTCCACCTCCTAAATTAAACACATACCCCGAGGTAGACTTGCTTTTATCCCTATCTGATTGGAAGTCAGAATCCGTGTAACCCATAGGGAGCAATTGATCTGCATGGTAAACTAGCATATAATCCCTAGTCCTTCTCAAGTACTTCAATATATACTTTATCGCAATCCAATGTTCCTGTCCTGAATTACTCTGATATCTGTTAACCATGTAATGCCTGAAAATTTTCCAGAATTTTCCAAAATAAAAAGAAATATAAAAGTTTCTTTTGTAGAGTAAAAAGGTCGAAGCAGAGGCTTGAACCAAGGACCTTTGAGTTAGAATTAGTTAAAGTTTCCATTAGGTGGTGGTAAAGCATTATATTAAAATATGGAAACAATTTAAGATAAGTGCAAGTAAGCACCTAAGCACCATTCATGGAAGTTGCTTCAACTTCCACTTAGTATATAAGGGAAGAGAAAGAAGAGGAAATTAGACATCTCCTCATTTTCTTCTTCTTCCTCTTGAGTAAGAGAAACTAGGGTTTCTCTCCTAGTGCCAAAGAGTTGGTTAATTGCGCGAAGGAAGTCGACGAAGAGTACCACGCTAGATCCTACACCGGAATAGTAAGTTTAACAAACTTAAGGGTAAGTAGATCACTCACCTGGAGTAAAAGTTGTTCTCGTACAATTTTAGAACTTGATTCTAAGCCTTTTGTGTGTGTGATCTGAGTATAGCAAGACCAAGATCATGATTTTCCCCAAAACGAGTTTTCGGATTAGGGCACGCAAGGTGCTCGATGAAAGTACAAAGTAAGATCGAGTTCTTACTAAGTCCTAGAACGAGTTCTGGGACTGAGGCACGCAAGGTGCATTGATGTAAGTACAAGACCAAGGTCTTGATGTGTCCCAAAATAAGTTTTGGGAACATTACTTTTTAAGTGCAAAGAATATGTAAAGTGTAAGCATTATAAGTACAAACATTACAAGTTTTAAGTATATTACTTTCTTTTAAGTGGCATGTACCGAGCTGAGGCCCACAAGAGATATAGGCGAACCTAGTAGGGACACTCTAGTAGGGTTCGTTGGCTAGCTACCCTGAAACCTATTAGGGACGCGCGCATTGGTACTATGTCGGGCCCAAAAGCAGGATGTTTATCTATTTTAAAGTATAAGAGTATACAAGTTTTCAAGTTTTCAAATGCAAGCATTTGTATCAAGCATGTTAAGCATTTTCATTTCAAGCAAGGTTTTCAAATGCAAGCATTGTTATAAGCATATTCATGTTAAGTATGACATTTCCAGTTACATATGTTTTTAAAGCAAACATTCTTTTAATCATGAGCATGTTGAATATTGATTGCATGTTTTGTGAGAATATGATCTATTTACTAAGCAATTTGCTAATAGTTTGCATCCTTTTACTACAGATAAAGGTAAGAAAGGATGTAAGTCAAGGAGGCTAACGGAAGGATGATTGGTGTCAATGGCGACGGAACCATAGATTAAGAACTCGGGACTGAGACTTGCTTAGTGTTATAGCTTATTACTTTAGTTTCATGATTGTAGTGTTAATTCCGCAAAGATTATAAGATTAATGAGTTGTTTTATAGCTTACTACTTGAGTTGCATGCTAAATGGTTTATGATCTAGTCCAAGTATTATGATTGTGAGTCCTATAATCATAGTTAGCAGTAAAAATATTATTCATGATCTCCTGGTATGGTTCGGATGTCTGGAATTGAAATTCCAAAAGTATCAGTCGACTGCTCAAGGTAGCAGTCAACTGCCCTCAGTGAATTCGAGGGAACAGAAAGATTGGTCGAGTGAAATCCAAGTAAAGTCAATTGAGAGTCGACTGATTAGTGGACTGGTAGTCCCACCAGTCGACTGGTCCAGAGCCCTATTTCAAACAGAAAGATTGGTCGAGTGACCTCGGGCCAAGAGTCGACTGGCACCAGTCTACTGCTCATCCATCAGTCGACTGGTGGTAGGGTAGGAGAAAGAATTGTGACATCCCTCTAAGCCTAAAGAGAGAGGGGTGTTACAAACCATTCCCACGACAAAGCAGATATCCGGCCTCGTACATAGCATAGCATACATGAGACTTCCTACAGCTGAAGCATAAGGAACTGCCTTCATCTCCTCTATATGCTTTGATGTTTTAGGACACATCTCCTTAGATAAAGGTACTCCATGCCTAAAAGGTAGAAAACTTTTCTTGGAGTTTTGTATGCTAAAACGAGCTAGGACAGTATCTATGTATGAAGCTTGAGATAAGCACAGCATCCTTTTCTTGCGATCCCTTATAACTTTGATCCCAAGGATGTGCCCTGATTCTCCCAAGTCCTTCATATCAAACTATTTGGACAACCATACCCTTACGTCTAACAACACTTTGACATTGTTGCCAATGAGCAAAATGTCATCTACGTATAGTACAAGAAATATCACTACGTTTCCGTCACATCTCTTGTATACACAAGACTAATTTGGACTTGAATAAATCCATAAGACTGGACTACCTCATTAAACCGGATGTTCCAAGATCGTGAAGTTTGCTTCAATCCATAAATGGACCGATTAAGCTTGCACACAAAATGCTTTTCCCCCTTTGCAATGAATCCCTCTGGTTGCTTCATATAGATGTTTTCCTCAAGACTTCCATTAAGGAAAGCTGTCTTGACATCCATCTGCCAAACCTCATAATCCATATTGTTGATGCAGGAAGCACCATATCGAACCTTGTTTTGATATTGGCAAAGGATTCAAAATTAAGTACCATTTGTGATCTAACGTTGTTCACTGAGTGTGCAGAAAAAGTCCTAGCGAAGGGCTGCTAGGCACCTGGCGAAGGACTGCCAGGAAACAAAGTCCTAGCGAAGGACTGCTAGGCACCTGGCGAAGGACTGCCAGGAAACAAAGTCCTAGCGAAGGGCTGCTAGGCACTGGCGAAGGAATGCCAGGGTGAAAAGCCCTAGCGAAGGACTGCTAGGCACTGGCAAAGGAATGCCAGGGTGAAAAAGCCCTAGCGAAGGACTGCTAGGCGCCAGAAGAAGGACAGCTTGGGACTGAAGCCCTAGCGAAGGAATGCTAGGCACTGGGCGAAGGACAGCTCGGTATCTAAGACCTGGCAAAGGACCGCCAGGCAAAAGTCCAACCAGAGGAACGATTGGCATCAGGTAAATTCTCCCGAGAGGAGTAGATGAGGACGCGTTCTTCGTCGAGGGAACAGTAGGCGTCAGTTTGACCTAGGGTTCCATTTAGGAGACCCAAAGTCAGAACCAAGACAGCTAAGGTTGTATAAAATATTAATATTTCTGCTTTTTGGACTAACCCTGGATGCAGGACCGAAGGACTGAGTGTCTGCAGCTCAGAAATCCTCAAAGGAGTGAGGCAGAAGCTGAGCAGGGCGCCCCGGATGTTCCGGGCGCCCCCAAGGTGAACACAAATCAGCAGGAGCAAAAACGCGCTTTGACAGTTATCTGTCGGGGCGCCCCGGGTGTTCCAGGCGCCCCCACTGCTCCGGGCGCCCCGCATGCTGCGGGCGCCCCCAGCACCAACTGCCGAAGCAGCTCCCTTCGAAGCCAGCAGATGAAACTTTGACCCGGTCAATCCGGGTGCCCCGAGCGCTCCGGGCGCCCCGGTCAAAACTGATCCCGAAGGTAAAGGGATCAGAAGCTGACCGAGAAGTTGCCGAATCAACCGACACGTGGGGGGGGCGCCCCCGACGTTCCGGGCTCCCCCAGGCCCCCCCAGGCCCTATATAAAGGGCCCTCGACCCCAGGCTTCAAAGCATCACTTGATTCAACGCTTCAACGCTCTTCTGCTCTCGCGCCTTGCTCCGTAAACCTCCCAACTCGAGCCGACGACGTCCTGCTGCTCCGGAAAAAGTCAATCTACTCCGGACGTCGGTAAAGAAGAGTGATTTTTAATTTACTGCACTTATTCTTCTAATTAATCTTTGTAAACTGCTTTTGTGCCTCATATAGAATTGTCCAAAGTAAACGATCAACGATCGTGGGCCTTGGAGTAGGAGTCGACCTAGGCTCCGAACCAAGTAAAAATCACTGTGTCTGCGTGTTTTATTTTTTATCTTTCGCTGTGCAAATTCTCTATCTTAAATCCGAACGTTTTCCGATATTCACCCCCCCTCTATCGGTTCTCTCGATCCAACACATATGAGTGGCAATAGATAAGAGAATCCCGATTGACTTAAGCATGGTTACTGGCGAAAAAGTCTCCTTATAATCGATACAATCTTTCTGGGTATACCTTTTCGCAACAAGCCTTGCTTTGAAGGTCTCTACCTTCCCGTTTGATCCTCTCTTTCTCTTGTAAATCCACTTGTACACCATTGGGTGGTTCTACTAGCTCCCAGACCTGATTAGAATCCATAGATTTTATCTCAGAATTCATTGCCTTTTGCCAAGATACTGCATCTTTATCTTGGAGTGTCTCGTCATATGTCCAAGGATCAAATTCATGTTCGCCCGGGACCAAGTCCGAAGACTCTCCCAAGAACATGAATCTATCAGATTGTCTAACAACCCTCCCACTATGACGATGTACTACTTGTGTATCCTTTGTGACACATAGTGCAGACACTTGTGGTATGTCCTCCTGTACTATTGGTACTAAAGTTGGAACTTCACCTCTCATTTCTTCTAGAGCGATCTTACTCATGGGCTTGTGGTTCATCACGTAGTCTTCCTCTAAAAATCGGGCATTGGTGCTAACGATCACCCTCTGATCTTTAGGACTATAAAATAAACCACCTTTCGTTCCTCTAGGATAGCCTACGAACAAGCGTAGTTCTGTACGAGATTCCACTTATCAGCATCTCCCTTCAGTATATGTGCTGGACTATCCCAAATCCAAATATGTCTCAGACTAAGCTTTTGCCCAGTCCATAATTCTTCGCCCAGTCCACAATTCTGTGAGGGTAGAGGGTACTGATTTAGATGGTACCAAGTTCAGAATATACACTGCCGTTTCCAGAGCATATCCCCAGAATGAATCTGGCAACTCAGAGTAACTTTTCATCAATCTAACTATCTCCATAAGAGTCTTATTCCTTCGCTCCGCCACACCATTCTGCTGGGGTGTACCAGGTGCAGACAATTGGGATTGAATCTCAACCTCTTATAAGTAACTCTTAAACTCTCCCAAGAGGTACTCACCAACACGATCAGATCGTAGTGTCTTAATACTTTTACCTTGACGTTTCTCCACATCAGCCTTGAATTCTTTGAACCTGCCAAAGCATTCAGACTTGCGGCGCATCAAGTAAATGTATCCATATCTTGAATAATCATCTATAAAAGAGATGAAATATTTAAAGCCACCTGTAGCCTGGATAGACATAGGACCACACAAATCAGAATGAACCAACTCTAACACATCTTTGGCTCTATACCCCTTAGCCTTAAAATGCCTCTTGTGTTGGTTATCCCTTGGCAGTTTCCAAGACAACCACGTGGTCGTATCTGAGAGACCTCTCTATGTCCACGGATTAAAATTTAATGCGAATAGAGACTCGTCCCTATAACGACCGACTCATCGTCGTGTTAGTTAGTCCAAGTCACAACTTAGCCACAAAGGCTTTGTAACTTTCCGGATTAGCTAACCGTGGAAAAGACGACGATTTGGATCGCCGGCTTTTGTTATTATCTTTGGGGTCCAGTTAAATATTATTATCTAAGATTTTGAATCTAAATAATAATTTAACACACATAAAATGACAAGGCAAAGCATAATGACACAAAACAAATATAGCATAACGAAAACTGAGCCTGGGAGAATTATACCTCGCCGTTTACCTCGCAGTCTTCTATCCTATGACCCTGCCCTCTTGGACGTCGTGTGGGCGACGGTCTCCCAAGACGTGGAGTCACCAAGGCACGCAAACCAATCCTTTCTTTTCTTCTTCCCTTACGCCGAGAACCAAAAACCCTAGGGCTAGGGTTTTTCTTCACCACTCGGTAGTCCCTTGAAGAAGATGGTGATGAAGTCAAGAGGATGAGTTCCTCTCCCTCACCACAACCCAATCCAACCTCTCCACCTTCTTCCTATCCCATGGCAGCAACACCACAAGGAAGATAGCCTCTCTCAACCTCCCTTTTCCGGCGACAAACACCAAAAGGGAAACTTATCCTCGCCGGCGCCTTCACCTTTCTTCCTCCTTGCTCCCGCGCGCCACAAAAGGAGAAGGAAACTTCTCCTTTGTCTTGTGTACGTCCGCAACAAGATGAACCGAAGAAGGGAAGAGAAAAACCAAGAACCAAGTGTTCTCTTCTCCTCCACCACCGGTGCACCCCCTCTCCCTTTGCGCCTTCCTTTCTTCTTCCACCCTCCTCGCCGCAAGCCACCAAGAAGAAGAGGCAACTCCTTCCTTGCTCCATGACCGAATGCGACCTTTAGGATGAGAAGAAACCAAGAGAAGAAGAAGAGGAGGTTGTCTTCTTCTTGCTTACACCGCCGGCGCCCAAGGGTTGAGGGAGGAGAGGAGAGATTAGTTATTATGAGGGAGAGACTTTTGAGGTTTATATAGGGGTTTAGTTAGTTTTAATTGGAAAAAAAATTCCAATTAAAATTGGATTGATTATATAAAAATTTATAGAATAATTCCATAATTAATCTCATGATTAATTCCTTTAATTATTCCATCCAAATTTTTATATAGAATAATTCCATAATTATTCTATGATTAATTCCTTAATTAATTTCAAAATTAAATTAATCCGAAATTAATTCCTTAATTAATCCGGCCTTTTATCATGACTCTAATGGGGCTTTATTGGGCTAAGATAGGGACCATGAGGAGGAGTTGGTTCTTGTCCCTCTAATTGATCCAAACCTGATCTATTAAATGGAGATCCATTCCACTAAAGGATCTCATTGTACTTCCTCACCAACCCCCATATTTTCATATGGGTTCCACATATTACGAGTCGTCCATCTCCCCGTGTTTAAGATATCGCATGCCTGATAATTAATTCAATTTACTGATAATCAAATTAATTATCTTCTTGATCCTTGATTAGTACCACTCAACCTTTTCGGCATGCCAGACCATAGTCCACTTGCAAGATTTGGCATGGTGATCCTCTTGAGCTCACTAAGGCGGCATCATCACCCTGACTCACCAGGAATAGATTCCATCAATAATTCAATGGCACATCATATTATTAATACTATTTCCTAACTTACCGAGTCTATCGATCTAACAGAATAGATCTCGCCCATTGGTAAATCAAAGAAATAATTATTAATAATATATGCCCGCCATTATTTCGGGATTCAGAGATCGTGCTTCATAATAGCATCCGAGGTCTAATCCAATTTACTAGATCAGTACAAAAATTGGATGACCTCTCTTTCGGTCCTACTCAATGTACACAAAGTACACTAGTGTAATCCTATGGTTAAGGAAAACCACTCCTGATTACACTACAACCATTCCGATTGGTTTGTCCAACTCCATCTCGGTTGTGAGCCTCTTTCTTATGCTTCGGTAAGGAACCTGATAGCATGATCTTCTCTGCGACACCACGTACCATGTTATCTACAATGCCAAGCATTAGACGTTTAGTGCACATACCAATATAAACATAAACCTGAACATGCACTATGTGATTTCTGATTCTCTTTAAAATGTAGATGTATCCTTAACCAAAAGGCAAAGATTTTAGTATACATCCTAACATCTTGGTCATCTTACCTTCCAAGCAAGATTCACAGGTTGGGAGATCTTCCACCACCAATGAACCCAAAGGTCCATCGGCTATCAACCTTTGAATTCTACTTAGGTTAATATGACCTAACCTTAGATGTCAAAGATACGTTTGGTTCATTTTCGAAGGTTCTTTCCCCTTATTATGATTAGACGATGAGTTATTTATTTCTATTTGCATCGTGGGAGTTTTTGGTTCAAGAGTGTACAAATTGCCAACCAACACACCTAAACAGATAATCTCTCTATTCCTTTTTATAACAACTCTGTCATTAAAAGAAATAGAATACCCATCCATAAATAATTTAGAAACTGAAATAAGATTCTTTCTAAATGAAGGTACATAAAGGTAATTTCTTAAAACCAAAGTTATCAAAAGATAAATAAACGTCTTCCACTGCAATAGCCGCCACCTCCGTAGCATTGCCCATGTAGACGGTAATCTCTCTCTTGGCTAGTCGTCTGGTTTTCTGGAACCCCTGCAAAGAATTGCAGACGTGATCAGTGGCTCCTGTATCTACACATAAAGTACCGGTAGATAACACCGCTAAACATGTTTCAACAACTAAACAAAAAGATATACCTTGATTTTTCTCCTTCCGACGGGGACAGTCCACCTTCCAGTGTCCAGTCTGCTTGCACGTGAAGCACTTGCCTTTTGGCTTCTTCACTCCAACCTGAGGCCCCTGAGATCCTGCCACTTTCTTTGCTAAACTTGTTTCTTCTTCTTCTTGCCTTTTGGCATAGTAGTAGAAACCTTTTCAGCAACAAAAGCTCGAGCACTCTGACGAAATAGCCCCTCTGCCGCTTGGAGTTTTGTTAGATGTTCCGCCAATGAATACAACCTCTTGTTCATGTTGTAATTCAGGCAAAACTGCTCAAAACTCCTAGGTAGTGACTGGAGAATGATATCGACCTAGGTTTCCCCATCGATCTCAGCTCCTAGGACTTCCATCTCATTCAAATGAGCCATCATTTTGAGGGCATGATCCCTCACGGGTGTCCCCTCAATCATTGTGGTCGTCATCAAGTTCCTCATAACCTCCTGCCTAGCAGCCCAATTCTAGTATCCAAAGATTTCCTTGAGATTGAGTTTCATGTCATAGGCAGAAATGAAAGCCTAATGCTGATGTTGCAGTACATTTGACATAGATGCCAGAATGTAACACTGCGCAATCTCATCTGATTTCATCCACTTCCTATAACTCTCTTTCTCCTCTTCACTAGAATTCTCACTCGGCTTAGGAGGACAAATCTCAAAGAGCACAAATTTGTACTCTTTAGCAGTTAAGACAATGTCCAGGTTTCTTTTCCAATCAACATAGTTAGGGCCAGTAAGTTTGTTTTCTTTTAAAATCACAGCAAGTGGATTGAAAGCCATTTTGAAAATATCCTGAGAATCACAATGATCAAAATTTTAGATTTCAAAAAATTATGGATTCCTCAAACAATAAAATTTAAAATCAACCAAGATCTCAAAACACCGAGAATATCGTATGCCACGATAGTGTGGACGTATACGAATTCTATATTTATAAGAGGAGGTTTTACCCATTAATTTTATTATCTTGTCAACCTAACTTTTTGACAAATAAAATTAATAGTTGGTTCCTCTTCGGCCCTACACATAATAGCAGTGACTCCGATGGGGAGGATACTATTATTTGCATTTAAGTGTTCACCATTACACGATAATAAGGCAATTATCTAGGATTATATCCCTTCCGATGGGGAAGATCACACGCTCCTAAATAATTTCCTATAACCATGTCTGACCTAGTGATTCACGAAACAAACTCATCAGATATGGAGGAAGACACTCAGAGCCAACACGCAAGTTTATTTGCATCACATGTCAAATTTGTAATGGAGGACATGGGATTCTTAGAATCCTTCTCCCACTTAGTAACTTAAAATTGAGGAATTTTACTATGCAAGCACAACAAGCATATCAACAAAAAGCAATAAATAAGAAAATAAATTCCAACTATTATGGCCTTTTGTCATTGAATATGCCTCCCATCGTGTCGCCACCTTCAACTCCATGCGCAAGCTCAAGTCATGAGGGAGCTTCGAGCTGAGATAAAAACTATTTTAATTTACATTCATCAATCCTATACTCCATGAAGGAGTGTACAATAAATCTAGATCGAAAGTAAATAAAAATGAGTGGCTAAACAATACCGTATTTAATTACAAAAATTAAATACTAATCTAGCCTCGTCAGCCCCGAGGATTCAAAAAAAAATATTACAACCATGCACACACAATCACATACAAATATATTAAGCCATAATAGTCGAATCTTATGCCTGCAACCAAAAAGTTAGTCTACGCACATCCTACTATTATTCGACATAAAATAATATATGATAAGTTCACGAAAGTAACCGAATCCAAAACACACAAAACCGGAAACCATTGGCTTTGATACCAATTGTTGGGGCGGTTTCGGTTGTTTGCGCATGAGAATTCTCTCCATGTCCCTGGATAAAATTTTCATTAATTGAAACCAATCCGAATGGAGAACAATTTCCCAAGCAATCGACTCATTATTGAACTAATTGATTCAAGTGACCACTTGAACAAACTTATTGTACAAGCCATCTAACTCGTCTAATCAATTAGCCGCAGAATAGACGATGTACGGATCGCCGATTTTTGTGTTTATCATCGGAGTCCAAGACAAATATCAACATACAATAATAAGATAAAGTGAAAGAAACCAAAACAAGAAGTTATATTTCTTGTTTACCTTGCGATCTTCTATTATTTGACCCAACCTCTTCATGGACGTCGAGTGGGCGACGATCTTCCAAGAAACGAAGTCACCAAAGCATCTTTCTTCTCCTCTTCCACTTGCGTTGAAACCCTAACACCAATGGAGATATCACTGACCACTAGGAAGAACAAGCTTCCTTCCTCCTTGTTCAGGCCAACCACCAAGAAGAAGAAGATCTTCTTCCTTGCGACGTCTTCAAGGAAGATGATAGGAAGAAGGAGAAGAAGAAGAAGAAGAAGAAGAGAAAGATGTATCTTCTTCACCAACCCTAGCCAAGCAAACCCTCTCCCTTCCTCTTGCTTGCGGCGCCAACACCACCAAGAGGAGAGCTTCTCCTTGTTGCGCCGAAATCTCCTTTCTCCTTGTCATTTCTGCACACCACAAAGGAAGAGATGGACTCCTCCTCAACCTTGTGATCACCGGCCACCAAGAAGTATAGAAGAAGAGAAGAGAAGGGGAACAAAGGAAGCAAGCTTCCTTCTTTTCATTCCCACCATCGGCGTGCCCTAGGAGAGAGAAGGGAGAGAGAGGAAGAGAGGAGAGGCTTAGGGTTCTCTTGGATGCCTTGGTCTCATGACACATGAGGTATTTATAGGCTACAATAGGGACCATGAGGAGGAGTTGGGTCTTGGCCACCTAATGGATCAAAGCCCGATTCATTAATGATGATCCAATCCACTAAAGGATCATCATTGAACTACCTCACCAACCCCCATAAATAAATATGGGTTCCACCTATTATGTGTACAAATTCTCTCCGTGTTTAAGATCTCAAATGTCCATTAATTAATTAAATTACTAACAATTTAATTAATTAATATCTAACTGCATGAGTAGTACCACTCAACCTTATCATCATGTCGGACCAAGTCCACCTGTAGGATTTAACATGATGTGTTTTATGAGCTCCTCAAGGGGACATCATCAACCTGACGCATCAGGACATTGTTTCCTTCTATAATCAATGACACACTATGTAAATAATATTATTTCCTAACTTACCGGACCTATCGATTTAACAAATAAATCTCGCCCATTGGTAAATCAAAGAAATAGATATTAAGTACATGTTCCCATTATTTTATCGGGATTAAGAGCATGTACACCATAATATCTGAGGTCTGATTCAATTATACAGTCAGTATAAATTGAATCACCTCTATATCGGTCCTGAACAATACACACAAAGTGTACTAGTGTAATTCTATGGTCAAGATAAACCAATACCAAAATACACTACAACCATGCCAATGGTTTATCCAAAATCATCTAGGTTGTGAGTCGCTACTTATACTCTACAAGGGACTGATAACATGATCTTCTGTGTGGCATCACACACCATGTTATCTACAATATAAAGAATTAGACAAGATGTACACATATAATAAATATAAAATGCAAACATTGATCATGTGATTCTCATTCCAAAATATAGATGTTCATACAAAAATTAGGCTTTTAGTATACATCCTAACAATCTCCCACTTATACTAAAAAACTATGCTGCCATTACAATGTCATATATCTTGTTAGGATGTATACTAAAAGACTTGTCCTTTAATATAAACATCTATATTTTGAAAGAGAATCATGACAACGCAGTTGCATGTTTACATTAGTATATGCATAACAGTCTCATACTTTGCATTGTAGATAACATGGTGTGTGGTGACACACAGAAGATCATGTTATCAGTACCTTGCATAGTATAAGTATAGGCTCACAACCGAGATGGAGTTGGACAAACCATCGGTATATTTGAAGTGAAATTAGGTGTGGTTTGTCTTGACCATAGAATTACACTAGTGCACTTTGTGTGCATTGAGTAGGACCAAAATAGAGGTCATCCAATTTGTACTGACTTAATAATTGGATTGGACCTCAGATTGTTATGGAGTACAATCTCTAAATCCCGATATAATAACGGGCACGTGTATATAATAGTTATTTCTTTGATTTACCAATGGACGAGATTTATTCTGCTAAATCGATAAGCCCGGTATGTTGGGAAATAATATTATGTACATGGTGTGCTGTTGATTATTGATGAAATTTGTGTCCTGGTGAGTCAGGCTAATGATTCCCTCTTGATGAGCTCATAAGGTTCATCATGTTAAACCATGTAGGTGGATTTGATCCGACATGATGATAAGGTTGAGTGGTACTAGTCAAGGAGTCAGAAGTTGATTAACTAAAATTATCAGTAATTTAAATTAATTGACGGGCATTCAATATCATAAGCACGGAGAGATGGATGTACTCATAATAGGTGGAGCCCATATGAAAATATGGGGGTTGGTGAGAAAGCTCAATGGAGATCCTTTAGTGGAATGGATCTTCATTAATGGATCGAATTTGGATCCATTAGCGGGCTAAGACCCAACTCCTCCTCATGGTCCCTACCTTAGCCCTATATATACCCCATGGGATCAAGAGACCAAGGTTAATCCAATTGATCACCACAACCCAAGGCTTTTCTCCTCTCCCTCTCTCCCTTCTCTCTCCTAGGTTATGGCAAAGAGGAGAAGTTTCTTCTTCTTCTTCTTTTTTTCTCTTCCTCTCATCCACTCGGTGGTTGACCTATACTAGACAAAGGGGGAGTTCTTCTCTCCCTTTTGTGAGGTCTGGCGAGGAAGAGGAGGTGGTCGGTGTTGGGGAGGCGGCGGCGCCGCAAGCTAGGGGAAGGAGGAGATCTCGGCCAGTTTTGGGTTGAGAAGGAGACCTTTTCTCTCCTTCTTCTTCTTCTTAATCTTCCCCTCGGAGCTTCCTTGTGGCCGGTGGGCTTGGGAGGCCATTGGTGGCCGGCGGCACAGGGGTTGGAGGTGAAGTGGTCGGCGGTAGCAAACCCTAGGGCTAGGGTTTTGCTAGGGGTGAAGAAGCGATCAATTGGAGCCCCTTGGTGACTCCAGTTCTTGGTAGCTCGTCGCCCACATGACGTCTAAGAGGGAAGGGACATAAGGTAGAAGACCGTAAGGTAAAGGAAGGTATAAATTTCTTCCTTGGCTCCTTGTTTTTCTTATCATTTTATGTGGCATGTTAATTAATTATCATGTTTGATTAATTCATTAATTAATGGTTGATAATTAATTATTGGACCCCGAAAATAAATACAAAAATCGACGATCCACTTGTCGTCTTTTTCACGGTCGATCGGATAGGCGAATTACAAGGCTCGATCTTTGAGATTGACTAAGTTGTAATTCGAACCGATTGATACGATGATGAGATGGTCGTTTGGGAGACGGGTCTCCAATCGGATTAATTTTTTAATCTGTAGACATGGAGAGGTCTCTCATGGATGACCATGTATTCGCTTAGGAACCCCGCCAAGTCATACCCAACAATTGGTATTAGAGCTGCGGTTTTCGGTTTTGTGTGTTTAGGATTCGGTTAATTTTTTGCACATTATCATATATGTTATTTTTGCTGGATGATATGTGGATGTACGTAGGCTAACTCTTTATTACAGGCACTAGATTCCAACTTATCATGGCTTAAATAATAGTTGTATGATTGATTGTGCATTTTTGTAATTAATTAAATCCTCGGGGTTGACGAGGCTAGATAGGTATTTAACTTTTGTAATTAAATATGGCACGTGTTTAGCCGAGCTTTTTATTTGATTTCGATCTAGATATTATGTACACTCCTTCGTGGTGTATAGGATCGATGGATGTAAATAATTAGCTAGTCATCTTGGCTCACATATCCCTTCAATAGTGGCTTGTGCATGGTGTAGGGAGGAGCATTGAAGACCAAGGCCATGAAAGTTGGAAAATCTAGGATTTTTCTTATTTGTTGCTTTGGTTATGTGCTTGTTGTGTGAGTGCATGAAAATTCCTCAAATAAAATAACTAAGTGGGAGAGGGACCCTATGAGCCCCGTGGCCTCCATTACAATCTGACAAGTGATGCGAACAAGTTTGCGTGTCGGCTCTGAGTGCCTTCCTCCACAATGGATTGACTTGTTCTGCAGATCACTGGGTTAGAAAAGATTATAGAAAGTTATTGAAGAGTGTGTGATTTTCCCCAACGGAAGGCACATAATCGGAACTAATTTTCTTAGTGTCATGTAATGGTAAACACTTAGATGCAAATATTAGTAACCTCCCCAACGGAGTCACTGCTATTATTTGTATGGTCGAAGTGAACCAACTATTAATTTTATTTGACAAAAAGTTAGGTTGACAAGATAATAAAATTAATGGGTAAAACCTCCTCTAACGAATGTAGAATTCATATACGTCCACACTAACGTGGCATGCGAATTTCTCGGTGTTTTGAGGTGTTGGTTGATTTCGAAATTTATTGTTTTGAGGAATCAATTTATTTTCGAAATCTAAAGTTGTGACTGTTGTGATTCTCAGGTAGTTTTAAAATGGCCTTTAACCCACTAGCGACCATACTTAAGAAGAATATGTTGGTGCAGAATGCACCTAAGTCAAACCTGTGTTTTGATAATTGCAACATAGGTCAAAAGTTAAGTCTTTCTTGTTTTCTAACAAGTTAATCAAGTGTGCAGGAAAAGCCCTAGCGAAGGACTGCTAGGCACTGGCAAAGGAATGCCAGAAAAGAAAGTCCTAGCAAAGGACTGCTAGGCAACTGGCGAAGGACTGCCAGCATCCAAGACCTAGCGAAGGACTGCTAGGCTCCAGGCGAAGGAAAGCCTAGGACTAAAGCCCTAGCGAAGGAATGCTAGGCACCGGGCGAAGGACAGCTCGGCATCCAAGCCCTGACAAAAGACCATCAGGCAAAAGTCCAACCAAAGGAGCGGTTGGTATCAGGTAAATTCTCCCGAGAGGAGTAGGTGAGGACGCGTTCCCCGTCGAGGGAACAGTAGGCGTCGGTTCGACCTAGGACTCCATTTTGGAGACCAAAGTCAGAACCAAGACAGCTAAGGCTGTATAATCTAATACCTTATTATTTTATTGTGTTTTGGACTAACCCTGGATGCAGGACCGAAGGAATGTGTGTCTGCAGCTCAGAAAGCCTCAAAGGAGATAAGCAAGGCTGAGTAGGGCGCCCGGAGTGTCCCGGGCGCCCCCAAGGTTCATACAAAACAAATCAAAGCAAAGAGGGCTCGAACAGTTGCTGGGCGGGGCGCCCCCGTGCTCCCGGGCGCCCCCGCTGCTCCCGGGCGCCCCCAGCGTCCCGGGCGCCCCCATGCGCATACATCGAACCCGAACCCCTCGAAGCCAAGCGAAGCCAAAGGATAGAGTTTGACCCGGTCAATCTGGGCGCCCCGAGCGCTGCGGGCGCCCCGGTCAAAGCGGATCCCGAGGATAAGGGGATCAGACGGCGACCGAGACTTTGGCGGATCGAAGGCCACGTGGAGGGCGCCCCCGACATCCCGGGCGCCCCCAGGCCCTATATAAGGGACCTTCGACCAAGGCTTCAGTACATCACTTCTCTCAACGTCCCAACGATCTTCTACACTCGTGCCTTGCTCCGGAAACACTCCAACTCGAGCCGACGACGTCCCGCTGCCCCCGAACAAGTCAAACCACTCCGGACGTCGGTAACGAAGATCGAAATTTTAATATTGTTATTGCACTTATTTGTAATCAAATCTTTGTAAACAATTCTGCACGTATATAGAATTGCCCAAAGTAAACGGTCAACGACCGTGGACCTTGAAGTAGGAGTCGACACAGGCTCCGAACCAAGTAAATCGACTGTGTCTCTGTGCTGTTTAATTTATTTCCGCTGCGTACTTACTCTTACTTAAAATCCGAAAGTTTTCCGATATTCACCCCCCCCCTCTATCGGTTTTCTCGATCCAACAAGTGGTATCAGAGCGGGGAAGTTCAAACTTGGTGCAACCACCAGTTTGAAAATTTCTTTTCGGATTTTCTTAAATTTTTTTTTTCTTTTTCGAATTTTTAAATATTTTTTCGTTCGAATTTCTTTCGTTAATCGAGGTTGGTGCAACACCCCTCGATATTTTATTTCCCTTATCCAGCACTGCTAATCCAAGACCAAGTCTTGGCAAATCTCTTTTAGTTTTTCTTTTTCAGAACAAATGTCTATGCAAGAAGGATTCAGCACCGCCAGACCTCCACTTTTTAGTGGAGAAGACTTTTCCTACTGGAAAAGTTGCATGGAGGTCCACCTGAAAACTCAGGTGGACATGTGGATCATTATCCAGTCCGGTCTGGAGATCCCCCGAAATGCTGAAGGACTTCCACAAAGCTACTCGGAGTGGGACAACACTCTAAAGCGCAAGATAGAAGCCGACGCAAAAGCAACGCAAACCCTACAATGCGGGCTGACAAAAGAAGAGCTGAACCGCATGGGCCCCTTCAATAGTGCAAAGGAGCTATGGACAAAACTGATCGAGCTGCACGAAGGGACTTCAGATACTCGGATCAGCAAGCGGGATCTGCTACTAAACAAATTATACACTATCAAAATGGCGGACAACGAATCAGCAGCCCAACTCCACGCACGGATCCAAGAGGTAATGAACGGTCTTCACACAATAGGTCACAAGGTTGAAAACCGTGACCTAATAAGGTATACTCTAAACGCCTTTCCTAGAAACACCTTGTGGGCATCTATGGTAGATGCATACAAGGTCTCTAGGGATCTTTCTAAAATAAAACTAGATGAATTATTTTCTGAACTAGAACTGCACGAACAGACTAACACCAATTCGGTCGAAAAAGGTATTGCTTTTCTTGCAGGCAAGACTGGAAGAACAACAAAGAAGAAGCCTGAACCTGAAACCGAATCTAACTCAGACTCAGATTCAGAAGAAGAAGATAAAGATCAAACTAAACTGGTCCGGCTCGCTCGAAGCTACTACAAGGAGCTGAAGAACCGAACCAACAAACGAAAAACCAGCCGAAGAAAGGACGAACCAACTGAACCAGCAAACAAGCCCAATGTGACCTGCTACGAGTGCAAGAAAAAGGGCCACTACAAGTCAGAGTGCCCTAACCTAAAGGAGGCTAAAAAGCCGAGAAGAAAGAAGGCGCTCCAAGCAACCTGGGACGAGTCTTCCTCAGAAGAAGAAGAAGAGGCACCCCAGTCCAACCTCCTAGCTCTGACCGCCTCAGAAAAAGTCGAGACAGAATCAGAATCAGAACAAGAAGACGGCGAGCTGACCTTCACAGAAGACGGAGAAATTAAGGTAACTGGTTTTAATAGATTACAGTTAACTGAATTGATTTCTTTTCTTTCTCGTGATTTGGCAAAAGCCAAACTCCGGGTCGAAACCCTCCGACAGGAAGTAAAACTCCTGAAAGAGGGAGCTGACTCTAAACCCTTAACCGAGAAGGTTCAGGAAGGAACTCCCACTCAAGTTGAAAAACTTGAAAAGGAAAACTCCTCCCTGAAAACTCAGGTTAAGGATTTTAGAACAGCTTTAGAACGATTTACATCTGGTTCCAAGGGTCTTGACATGATCCTTGGAAAACAGAAATCAGTTCTAAATCGATCTGGACTTGGCTACCGAACCAAATCCCGACAAAGATCGTATTTGGCTGTACTGAATCAGTCCAGAGGCAAAATTTAGGCATGGGTACCTAAACTATGCCTGAACAAACCAACTGGATCAAATCAGTATTGGATCCCCAATGACAAGATTCACATCTTGCCTAACCATCACCGCGGCTTTAGTCCGGGGGAGCCAAACTGAAAACCATTTTTATTATTAGATAAACTTGTCATTATTGATTGAAATTGCTTGTTTGATTGTCTATTTAATTTCTGCAATATACCATGCTTAGACTTAGGTTAGTTAAGGACTGAACAAACTTAGCTGAAATTTGACAACATAGTATTGGGTAGAGGTGAGATGATAGTACGTTGGGGAAACCAATTCTAATAAGATCAAGTTCACTTGGTCTCTTTAGACTGGGGGAACTGACCGAAGCTACCGATCCAAAATCCAAACTAGTTAGACAAGAAATTTTTCAGAAATTGATTTTGAAAATGGAATTTCATTAAAAGGCTTTGTCAAGGAAAGGGTGGATGATCCCATAAGGCTTCGGCCAAAGAAGGCCTAGTGCCTCGCCAAGACCTGGAAGCCAATTTTTGAATTTCAAATTCAAATTAATTTTTGTTAAATTCGAATCTAACATAAAAATTCAGTTATTTATAGATTTAAACATAAATTTAATTGTTTTCAAAATTAATCAAACTTTTTCAAAATAACTTCTAATCAAAAACTGTCTCACAAAACCTATAAGGTTAACGTGATTGAAAACCCTAGATTGGGTGAGACAGACTAGGCAGTGAAACTTAATTTAAGCTATTCCTGATTCTAATTGGATCCAAATCAAGAAAATTCTTTATGCGTAGGAACATAAAGATTTGGACCAATGGATGTTGGATAGCGGTTGCTCCAGACACATGACTGGAGATAAATTGAAGTTCACCAAGCTTAAACTCAAAAACCTAGGCTCAGTGGCATTTGGCAATAATGCTACACTCAAGGTAATTGAGTCAGGTAATATTGAGCTTAAATCTGATTTCATTATTAAGAAAGTTCTATTGGTTGAAAACTTTAATTTTAACTTGCTTAGCATAAGTCAGTTATGTGATTCTGGTTATATAGTTACTTTCAATAATTCTAACTGCCTGATTAGAAATGAACAAGACTCAGAAATCATACTTAAGGGCACTAGGAAAAACAATGTATACACTATAAAACTTCCCATTATACCTAAATGTATGTTAACACAATTAGAACAAACAAACCTCTGGCATAGGAGATTAGGTCATACCAATGTAAGAACTATATCAAAAATTACCCAACTTGGCTTAATCAAAGGTATCCCCAAAATCAAAAATAATGAAAACCTAATATGTGAATCATGCAACCAAGGTAAGCAAACCAAATCCAATCACAAACTAATTCAGTCTGATTTAACTCAAACCACACTTGAGCTCCTGCACCTTGACCTATTTGATTCACATGGAGCCAAGTCACTAAGCGGGAACCGATACTGCTTAGTAATAGTTGATGATTACTCTAGGTTTACCTGGGTTAGGTTCCTAAAAACCAAAGATGTAACCCTAAACCTATTCAATGAATTCTGTAAACTAATTGAAAATCAAAACGACACTAAAATAAAAAGACTTAGGAGTGATCACGGGGGAGAATTTGAGAATCAACGATTCGAAGAATTCTGTAAAATAAATGGATATTTACATGAATTTTCATGTCCTAGAACCCCCCAACAAAATGGGATAGTTGAGCGAAGGAATAGAACCTTACAAGAAGCCGCTAGGGCTATGCTCAAAGAATTTAATCTAGAAAACCAATTTTGGGCAGAAGCAATTAGTACAGCCTGTTATATCCAAAATAGGGTTTTAATTAATAAGCGACACAACAAAACCCCCTATGAATTGTACTACCATAGACTACCAAACTTACATTACCTAAGGGTCTTTGGATGTAAAGTCCATATCCTAAACACTAAAGACTATTTAGGAAAATTTCAATCCAAGTCAAACCCTGGTATCTTCCTAGGATACTCAACCACAAGTAGAGCCTATAGAGTTTATAACAAACAAACTAAGAAAATTGAAGAAACTACAAACTTAATTTTTGATGAAGAAATCAATTCAACATCTAATAATCCAGACTTAACTTCATCACACTCTGACCAAGAAAATAATGAACCCTTAATTGAACCCTTAAACGAGTTAACCATTGAACCAATTAATGAACCAAGAATCGAACCACCAATTAATGAACCAGTCCAAAGAGTCGAACCGAATAGTGAACCAAACTAACCAGCCGGACCTGAGGCTGAACCAAGCACTAGAAGAACAAAGAAACCCAGACTTAGTCACCCAACCGACCAAATTGTGGGTGATCCAACTCTAGGAGTCAGGACTAGGTCCTCCTATAGAAACCTCAGTCAAATAGCTATGATATCAAAAATAGAACCCAAAACTATAGATGAAGCCCTACCTGACCCTGACTGGATCATAGTTATGCAAGAAGAATTAGCCCAATTTGAGAGAAACCAAGTCTGGGAACTAGTGCCTAAACCTGAAGGTAAATCCATTATAGATACTAAATGGGTCTTTAGGAACAAACTAAACGATCAAGGAGAAATAGTCAGAAATAAAGCCCGCTTAGTAGCTAAGGGATTCAGCCAAGTAGAGGGACTAGACTATGATGAAACATATGCCCCAGTAGCTAGACTTGAGTTCATTAGAATGTTATTGGCCTTTGCATCCCATAAAGGATTCAAGTTATATCTAATGGATGTAAAGTCAGCCTTTTTAAATGGATTTATTAAAGAAGAAGTTTATGTAGGGCAACCCCCCGGGTTTGAGGACTTAGACAAACCTAACCACGTCTATAAACTAACTAAAGCCCTATATGGACTAAAACAAGCACCTAGGGCTTGGTATGAAAGACTATCAACTTACTTAACTACTAAAGAATTTAAACAAGGCCAAATTGACTCAACCCTATTCATTAAGACCCTAGGAAAAGATATATTTATTGCCCAAATTTACGTAGATGACATAATCTTTGGATCCACCAACACCAACTTTCTAAAAGAATTTGTTAAGATAATGGAAGATGAATTTGAAATGAGCTTAGTTGGTGAGCTTACATTTTTCCTAGGACTACAAATCAAACAAACTAGGGATGGTAACTATGTTCATCAATTCAAATATGCTAAAGAATTAATAAAGAAATTTAAAATGGATAACTCTAAAAGCATAAGTACCCCCATGGCCACTAATGTAAAAATAGATAGTGACCCTGATGGTAAACCAGTGGATCCTAAACTCTATAGGAGTATGATAGGTAGCCTACTATACCTTACAGCCAGCAGACCTGATATTCTTTTTGCTGTAGGGATGTGTGCTAGATACCAAACTTGTGCTAAGGAAACGCACTTAGCAGCCCTAAAAAGAATTTTAAGGTATGTAAAGGGCACCCTAAATGTAGGGATTTGGTATCCTAGAACTTCAACTTTTGATTTAACAGGATACACAGATTCTGACTATGCAGGCTGTAAGTTAGATAGAAAGAGCACAAGTGGAAGCTGCCAACTGTTAGGTCAGAGTCTAGTTAGTTGGTGCAGCAGAAAACAACACTGTGTAGCTCTATCCACAACTGAAGCTGAGTATGTGGCTTTAGGAGAATGTGTGGCTCAACTTTTATGGATGATGCACACACTCAAGGACTTTCAGCTCAACTACACCCAAACTCAAGTATTCATTGACAATATAAGTTTAATTAATTTAACTAAAAACCCAATTCAACACTCCAGAACCAAACATATAGAAGTCAAACATCATTTTGTAAGAGACCATGTAGCCAGGGGTGAAATAGCACTTAAGCATATTGACTCTAAATCCAATCTAGCTGATATATTCACAAAACCCTTACCTGAATCTGAGTTCAGTTCACTAAGAAGGCAGTTAGGATTGTGTTCAGTAGAATAGTTTAACTCAAACGTTTTTACTCTACTTGATTTCAAAAATAAGTTTTCTAAAATTTTCTATTTTTGAAAAACTGTTTTATTTAAATTTCAAAATCAGTTTTCATTTTGAACTTAGCTTTAAAATCTTTTTTCGACTTAGTTTTATATTAATGTTAAAACTACCCCCTTCAAAACTAGGGCTTTTTCAAAAATGGACTTAGCCTAGGGTTTAACCCTAGAACTGCATGCACCTATAGACTTAGAAGCCAGCATCTCACAAGCACCTAAGGATACTTTTGATTGATAACCTAGAAAGGGTTGAGATGCTTAGGTCTTTGCCTCAATTCAAGATGCTTTAAGTCAGTGCATCTGCAGTAATTGGGGCACTAAATACAACTTAAACAGCAATCAAGTTAAGTGTCAAGTTTAGAAAATCTAACTTGAACAAAAACACTTAACTTGACTAACCCTAGCAAAAACTACTGTTTATAACAGTTAGTAAGTAGCTAATTGGGTTAGACAGGCCCCTACAGAGAAAATTGATTGATTTAGTATAAATTTAAGTATGGATTGATTCAGTACAGCAAACTCTTATTTATTTCCTTTATCCATGCTATTCTTATTTGTTTTGATATATGGCAAAGGGGGAGAGATAGGAAAGGAGAAAGTAAAGTAAAATTTTCAAATTTTTTTTATACTCTATCCTTTATTCAAAAAGGTTGCTTTCAAAAAGTTTTACTTATTCAAAATTTTTTTTGAAAAATACTTAAGCTTTCAAAATTTTGCAAAGTACTCAAGCTTCAAGCCTTCAAATTTTGCTAAAGTACTCAAGCTTCAAAATTTTCTCAAGCTTTCAAATTTTGCAAGATACTCTAGCTTTTCAAAAGGTTTCTACTTAAGCTATTACTCTAAAGCTAAAGCTGTTAAAAATTATTAAATACTAAAGTGTTTCAAAAACTACTAAGCAAACATTTTGAGTACTTTAAAAACTTAAGACTTTAAAAAAAAAATTTTAAGTACTCAAATTATGCTTTAAAAACTCTACTATGTACTTTTAAGTTACTTATAAGTACCTAAAACTTAAGTTTTCAAAGTACAAGTAAAGTCTTTAAAAAAAAACCCACGAATTTTTGAAAAATCTAAGGGGAGGTTCCTTCCAGGGGGAGGGAATAAAACTTTTTTCATATGTTGCTTAAACTTAACTTTTTGAACTAGGGTTGCCATAAATCAAAAAGGGGGAGATTGTTGGTGCAGAATGCACCTAAGTCAAACCTGTGTTTTGATAATGGCAACATAGGTCAAAAGTTAAGTCTTTCTTGTTTTCTAACAAGTTAATCAAGTGTGCAGGAAAAGCCCTAGCGAAGGACTGCTAGGCACTGGCAAAGGAATGCCAGAAAAGAAAGTCCTAGCAAAGGACTGCTAGGAAACTGGCGAAGGACTGCCAGCATCCAAGACCTAGCGAAGGACTGCTAGGCTCCAGGCGAAGGACAGCCTAGGACTAAAGCCCTAGCGAAGGAATGCTAGGCACCGGGCGAAGGACAGCTCGGCATCCAAGCCCTGACAAAAGACCGTCAGGCAAAAGTCCAACCAAAGGAGCGGTTGGCATCAGGTAAATTCTCCCGAGAGGAGTAGGTGAGGACGCGTTCCCCGTCGAGGGAACAGTAGGTGTCGGTTCGACCTAGGACTCCATTTTGGAGACCAAAGTCAGAACCAGGACAGCTAAGGCTGTATAATCTAATACCTTATTGTTTTATTGTGTTTTGGACTAACCCTGGATGCAGGACCGAAGGAATGTGTGTCTGCAGCTCAGAAAGCCTCAAAGGAGAGAGGCAAGGCTGAGTAGGGCGCCCGGAGTGTCCCGGGCGCCCCCAAGGTTCATACAAAACAAATCAAAGCAAAGAGGGCTCGAACAGTTGCTGGGCGGGGCGCCCCCGTGCTCCCGGGCGCCCCCGCTGCTCCCGAGCGCCCCCAGCGTCCCGGGCGCCCCCATGCGCATACATCGAACCCGAACCCCTCGAAGCCAAGCGAAGCCAAAGGATAGAGTTTGACCCGGTCAATCCGAGCGCCCCGAGCGCTGCGGGCGCCCCGGTCAAAGCGGATCCCGAGGATAAGGGGATCAGATGGCGACCGAGACTTTGGCGGATCGAAGGCCACGTGGGGGCGCCCCCGACATCCCGGGCGCCCCCAGGCCCTATATAAGGGACCTTCGACCAAGGCTTCAGTACATCACTTCTCTCAACGTCCCAACGATCTTCTACACTCGTGCCTTGCTCCGGAAACACTCCAACTCGAGCCGACGACGTCCCGCTGCCCCGAACAAGTCAAACCACTCCGGACGTCGGTAACGAAGATCGAAATTTTAATATTGTTATTGCACTTATTTGTAATCAAATCTTTGTAAACAATTCTGCACGTATATAGAATTGCCCAAAGTAAATGGTCAACGACCGTGGGCCTTGGTGTAGGAGTCGACACAGGCTCCGAACCAAGTAAATCGACTGTGTCTCTGTGCTGTTTAATTTATTTCCGCTGCGTACTTACTCTTACTTAAAATCCGAAAGTTTTCCGATATTCACCCCCCCTCTATCGGTTTTCTCGATCCAACAGAATAAACTTACTGGGCCCGCCCCAATTATATAGACTGGAAAAGAAACATGGATATTGTCCTTACTGCTGAAGAGTACAAATATGTACTCTTCGAAGAATGTCTTGAAAAGCCTAGCGAGAACTCTGGTGAAGAGCAGAGGAAGGATTACAAGAAATGGGTCAAGGCAGATGAGATGGTGCGGTGCTACATTTTGTCATCTATGTCAAATGTATTGCAACATCAGCATCAGGTCATGCCCACTGCTTGTGATATAATGTTGAACCTCAAGGAGCTCTTCGAGCACAAGGGTTGGGCCGCTAGGCAGGTTGCGATGAAGAACTTGATGACGACTACTATGGTCGAAGGGACACCCGTGAGGGATCATGTCCTGAAGATGATGGCCCACCTCAATGAGATTGAGGTCCTTAGAGCACAGATCGACGGGGAAACCCTGGTCGATATTATACTCCACTCTCTGCCTAGGAGTTTTGAGCAGTTCCGGCTCAACTATAACATAAACAAGCATGAATATACGTTGGGGGAATTGTTGGGCGAACTCCAGGTGGCAGAGGGGCTCTATCGTCAGAGTTCACAGGACTTGGTTACTCAAAGGGTTTCTCCTTCTATGCCCAAAGGCAGGAAGAAGAAGAAACAAGGTGGGTCCAAGAAGGTGTTAGGATGTATACTAAAAGCTTTGCCTTTTGGTTAAGGATACATCTACATTTTAAAGAGAATCAGAAAATCACACAGTGCATGTTTATATTAGCATGTGCGCTAAACATCTAATGCTTGGCATTGTAGATAACATGGTACGTGGTGTCGCACAGAAGATCATGTTATCAGGTTCCTTACCGAAGCATAAGAAAGAGGTTCACAACCGAGATGGAGTTGGACAAACCATCGGGATGGTTGTAGTGTAATCAGGTGTGGTTTATCTTAACCATAGGATTACACTAGTGTACTTTGTGTGCATTGAGTAAGACCAAAAGAGAGGTCATCCAATTTTTATACTGACTTGGTAAATTGGATTAGACCTCGGATGCTATTATGGAGTACGATCTCTGAATCCCGAAATAATGACGGGCATATATTATTAATTATTATATCTTTGATTTACCAATAGGCGAGATCTATTCTGTTAGATCGATAGACCCGGTAAATTGGGAGATAATATTAATAGTATGATGTGCCGTTGATTATTGATGGAATCTGTGTCCTGGTGAGTCAGGCTGATGATACCCCCTTGGTGATCTCAAAAGGATCGTCATGTCAAATCTTGCAAGTGGACCATGGTCCGGCATATCGAAAGGGTTGAGTGGTACTAATCAAGGATCAAGAAGACAATTAATTTAATTATCAGTAAATTGAATTAATTATCGGGCATACGATATCTTAAACACGAGGAGATGGACGACTCGTAATAGGTGGAGCCCATATGATAATATGGGGGTTGGTGAGGAAGTACAATGGTATCCTTTAGTGGAATGGATCTCCATTAATGGATCGGGTTTGGATCCATTAGAGGGCCAAGAACCAACTCCTCCTCATGGTCCCTATCTTAGCCCAATAAAGCCCCATAAGAGTCATGATAAAAGGCCGGATTAATTAAGGAATTAATTTAGGATTAATTAAGTTATTAATCTCGAATTAATTAAAGAATTAATCATGGAATAATTAAAGGAATTAATCATTGGATTAATTAAGGAATTATTCTATATAAAATTTTGGATGGAATAATTAAAGGAATTAATCATTGGTTTAATTAAGAAATTATTCTAATATATTTTTGGAATCAATCCACATTTAATTGGAAAATTTTTTCCAATTAAACATGATTAAAACCCCTATATAAACCCCACCTCTCTCCCTCTCTCTCCCCCTTAATCTCCCCTTATGGTTCTTGGGCGCCGGCGAGAAGAAGCAAGAAGAGAGGAGGTTTCTCCTTGTTCTCTCTTGATCTCTTGGGCGTGTAAAATCGGCAGGAGAGGGAGGTACACGGTGGTGACTGGCTTGGTGCATGGGAACGGGCGGAAGTTGGTCGGCGGCAGATTTAAAGGAGCTTGCGGCGCCGGCGGCAAGAAGGTAGGAGAGATCAACTCTCCTCCTCTCTTCTTCCTTGTTCTCTTCTTCTTCCCTCATGGTAAGCTTCTCCTCTATGTGCGCAAGCAAGGAGCAGGAAGGAGGAGTCGCCGGTGGCCGGAAAACAGAGGTTGTCCTCTTGATTTGGCGTCGGCGGTGAGGAGGAAGGACTAGGGTTGTTCCGGTGGGATTAAGGAAGAAGAAGGAATTTGTTTGGCTTTTTCTTCCCTTTCTTCATCTTCCTAGTGTTGGGACCGGGTGCATGTCGACAAGGATACGAGTTCGTAAAATTTAAAATTTTTACGTGCAGCGGAAGAGTTTGCATAAAATAATTTCCTAAATTATTTTAACTTCGTATCTAGCATGCAATCTTATGGTGTGTTGACATAATCATAAAATAAAACTTTGCGGAAAAGTAAACAAATTTACCAAGTACCTCTCGTATCTCGAAGTAAGGGACGAGATCCAACCGTAGCGTCCCTTAGAAGCTCCGCCTCTATTCGCGTCCACGCCGAGTTCTCTTCGGGATGACTTCACAAAGTCACGAGTTTTGTGCCGACGAGAACTACTAGATTCTCGGAAGGCACAACTAGAAGGACAAGAGAAATAATGGAAAAACTAACCAATGAAGTAACGGAATCGTATTCCGGAAGAGGGGAGTCGCTATCCGCTTCTTCTACTTCGTGTTCGGGTTCTCCTTCTTCTTCAATGCTCACGGCAACTTCACCTTCTTGGATTTGGTTGGGCGCCGGCCCTAGAGGAGCTAGGGTGCGCCGGCCCTAAGGGAAGAAGAAGAGGAGGAGAGGAGAGATTAAGAGAGAGAGGGAGAGAGTAATTAATCTCTTAATTGATTGATTGGATTAAGGGCTAGCCTTTGGTTCCTTTATATAGTAGCAACTCCTTTGCTAAGTCTCCCTCTAAACCGAATTAACGGAATTAGTTATAAGAAATTTATCTTATAAATTTTCTTATTAATTATTCCGTTTAAACCGAGTCTTTATTATAAACCAATTTATAATAAAACTAATTCTTCTTCTCTTTAAATTATGGAATAAATTTTTATAAGAAATTTATAAACTTTCTTATTATGAAAAAATCAATTCATAATTGATTTTATAAAATTAAAATAAACCAATTCATGGATTATTTTAATCTTCCATAAAAGAATAAATTTCTATAAATTTTATTTATATAAATTTCTTTATACAAATTTATTTATCCATAATTTATAAAACAAATCACACTAGATTTATTTTATTAATTAAACCAATTAAATTGGTTTAATCTCCCTTTATTGGCCGGCCACCACAAGGAGGGTTAGGACCCTCTTTGGCCGGCCAAACCAACCCGAACCGGTCGCGAATTAAATTCATTTAATTCGCCCAAAAAGCCTTCAAAAGACTTAGCCATTTTAGCTTCCATTGCGCCTCTGATTAACTCAGATTCGGCTTTATTTCTCTTGATCGGAAAATCTAATTTTCAACTCATTTTAAATCCCTCGGATTACTCGTAGTGCGTGTGACTAAATAGGCTTTCGATTTATATTGGCCGTCTATAATTAACTAATTATAGAACGATCATGAGTGGCACCTAGTAGTACATCATGATCCCCAATTAATCGAAAGATCAACGGTTTGACCTCAGAAGAAATTATTCTGAAACCCTTCAGCAGCTCTACTAAATCGTGCCTCATTCCCTTTACCACCTTATACCCACTTGGTTCAGGACACGGTCTATGGTGTCAGTCCCCACTAGGCTGACTACGTCACATCTAGCCCAAGTAGTGTCTTTCTCGTCCTTTGGATTTCTAATTACTCTCATGTATTTTAGAGACTCTCACTCTAAACATGATATACTCTGGCCAGAGGTTTCTGAGTAACAATCCGACGATAGGCCTGGGTATACATCTCCTCGCAAGGAGTGGTGAATCCTTTGTAGGCTGTTCAAACATCTTCGGGCACTTTGGCTTATACCCAACCATCCTGGGTCTACACCTCCTTGGAGATGCTTGCTTAAGATGTTAAAGTATAAGTCTCCATGACCAAGATGACTTGAACACCGCAAGTCAAAGGAACATCGCACTTAAGCTGCAGTAAGAACTTCATTGACATATCTTTATAGATAACCATATGAAGTCTTACAGCTAGTCACTCCGATGAACTAGTTCCCTTAACTAGCATCCATGTTTATCTCCGGACATCCCAATGTCACTAGCCAGTGAGAATCAGCTGATTAGAGAATAACCCATGCTAGTCTCAACAGAATTGATAGTGTCCGTTTTTATCAATTCATCGACTAGGGATAATTTCAATACTTCACAATTGCACATTTAGAGATAATCACTAGTTGTGATCCCATCACAAATTCTCTTATGCTGTGAGTTGTATTGCGGACATTCAGTAGATGAGTTTAAGATCCCAATCAAATACACAAAACATGTATACTCAAATAGTGAATTATCATTTATTAAAATAAATGTTTACATCGTAAGACGATTGCCTTGGGACACTTCTCTCATATCACTAACACCTAGCAGCCTCTCGAAGCTGCTTCTTGGTCACCTGGAGCTTGGATCTCGAGGTGGTCGGCGGTGAGAAGAGGAGAGGAGCGAAGAGGAAGTGGCTGAAACCCTAGCTAGGGTTTTGCTACCAAAGAGGAAGAGGATTATAGAAGAAGGATTGATTCGTGTGCCTTGGTGACTCCACGACTTGGTAGATCGTCGCCCACACGACGTCCAAGAGGGGACGGTCATAAGATAGAAGACTACGAGGTAAACGGCGAGGTATATTTCTCCCGAGCTCCATTTTTATTAACGCATGTCTTAATTGTCCTATATTGCTTTGCCTTGTCATTTTATGTAAGTTAGTTTATTATTTTGATTTGATTTCTTGGATAATAATAACTAACTGGACCCCGAAGATAAACACAAAAATCGGTGATCCAAATCGTCGTCTTTTCCGCGGTTAGTTAATCCGGAAAGTTACAAAGCCTTTTGGCTAAGTTGTAACTTGGACTAATTAACACGACGACGAATCAATCGTTATAGGGACGGGTCTCTATGCGGATTAAATTTTTAATCCGGGGACATAGAGAAGTCTCTCAGATACGACCACGTGGTTGCCTTGGAAACCGCCAAGCCGTACCTACAATTGGTATCAGAGCTGTGTTTCTGGATTTCTGTGTTTAGGATTCGGTTACTTTTTCTGCTCATTATCATGTACAATTTTTTGCTGGATTAATATTTGGATGTGCATAGGCTAACTTTGTGTTGCAGGCACTAGATTCCAACTATTATGGCAGATTATGTTGTGTGTATGTGATTGATTGTGTGATGTAAATTATTTGAATCCTTGGAGTTGACGAGGCTAGATAAGCTATTTAATTTTTGTAATTAAATATGACACTTGTTTAGCCAAGATTTCTATTTACTTTTGATCTAGACGACATGTACACTCCTTCGTGGAGTTTAGGATCAATGGATGTAAATTAGTTAGCTAGTCATCTCAGCTCGGGGACTCCTTCATGGTGGCTTGCGCATGGATAGGATGGAGTGGACGAGGTGACGACACGACTGGAGGCACATTAGAAGACCAAGGCCATAATAGTTGGAAAAATCTAGGATTTTTCATTGTTCTATTATTTTGGTTTGTGTGTGCTTGTTGTGTGATTGCATGTAAAAACCTCAACGCAAATAACTAAGTGGGAGAGGGACCCTAAGGGTCCCATGGCCTACACTACAATTTGACAAGTGATGCGGACAAGTCTGCGCGTCGGCTCTGAGTGCCTTCCTCCCCATCGGATGGGCTTGTTCTCTGGATCACTAGGTCAGAAAAGACTATAGGAAATTATTGATGTGCGTGTGTACTTCCCCATCGGAAGACACATAATCAGAAATAATTTTTCTTAGTGTCGTGTAGTGGTAAACACTTAGATACAAATAATAAGTATCCTCCCCATCGGAGTCACTGCTATTATTTGTAGGGCCGAAGAGGATCAACTATTAATTTTACATGTCAAAAGGTTAGGATGACAAGATAGTAAAATTAATTGGTAAAACCTCCTCTCACGAATGTAGAGTTCGTATACGTCCATACCATCGTCGCATACGAAATTCTTGGTGTTTGAGGTGTTGGTAGATTTTGTAAAAAAATTGTTTTGAGGTGTCAATTTATTTCATAAATCTAAAGAGTGTGATTGTTATGATTCTCAGGTGTTTTAAAATGGATCTAGACCCACAAGACCTAATTCAAAGAGAAATCCAATTAAATGTCCCTAGTGATAAAATGGATTGGGAATTGAATATGGATTTTGTTTCCACTGCCGAGGAACCTAAGTGTGATCTTGCCGAGTGTTGGGGCAATCGGCCCTGAGATGATCTGGAGGATCATGATATTTTGATGTGAGGGCAATATGGTTAAGTTAGGATTTGTATTATTCTCATATGTGTACATGAGTGTGCAGGTGTATAGGTACACATGGACTTGGTTGATGTCTTCAGGTGAAGGATGTCATGGAGGCAAGCTAGAGGTTTGCGTGCGCATCCAAGGGACCGTTGGATAGCAGAGATGATGAGCCGAGGGACGCGGACTTCGAGGCGTACGTGAAGGGTTGCATGGAGGCAAGCTAGAGGCTTGCGTGCGCATCCGAGGGACGAGGGCCAAAGATGAAGAGGGCGTGAAGGCAACAGTCAAGACTGCTAGTGAAGAGTTAACTGAGTTGTAAGGGTCTGAGTATGAGTGTGTGTACTCAGGGCTAAGCCGGGAGGGTTTGAGTGCGAAGAGATTTGTACTCGGGAGTAAAACCCTAGGCTTAGATATGTACCAATCGACTGCCCAAGGGGCAGTCGACTGGTGTTGACTGGAACAGCTAGAAGATTCGAACGTTGTACAGTAACGGTCGAATCAGAGTAGGACCAGTCGACTGCCCAAGGGGCAGCCGACTGGTAGCGGCTGTTTCAGATTCGAGCCCTATTTATAGGGGCTCGTTTCCTACTATCTCGCTTGATGAAACTCGCTTGGGTAAAGTGAGTTAGTAGTCTTTTGTGATCAGAGAGCATCCGAAGTGCTATGGCAAGGTTTCTCCACCCACAAGGAGTGACAGATCTAGCCGGAGGTTATCCGGGGGTTGATCCACCGAAGGATTCTTGGATTAGTCATCCGTCCGGGGTGGATACCAAGTAAATCAGGTTGTTAGCATTGTATTCATATTTATTTTACATATTATTTATTCTGCTATGCAACTAACAATGTAGGTGAAGAGATTCAAAACGAAAAAGTGCTATTCACCCCCTTCTAGCACGCCAAAGACGATCCATCAGTTGGTATCCAAATAGGTAGACCTAGAAATGATCAAATTAGGTCTAGTGATCCTAAGGTGAGGGAGTTAGAAAAGGAAAATCAAGTTTTAAGAGCAAAACTTGATAAGTTAGAAAGAAACCTAGGTAGAGGCATTCAAGGGTCCAAGAGATTGATCATGATATCAAAGGACCAAAATCATAGGAATGGTAGGCCAGGTCTAGGATACCACCCTAGGAGGGCTAATGTTGATAAAATATCATATTCAAGGATGCCCTATAACTATGGTAAAGAAAAAGTCAAAAATGGCAAAGAAAAGCCATTTAAAGTAAAAGAAAAGAAATTGACCAAGAAAAAGGTCTATAGGGTTAAGAGAGTGATAAAGGAAGGTCAAGAAGCACCGGAGGAGCACCGGTGTGGTCTTGCCTTTGTAGAAGAGTTATCTAGGGAGGTAATTAGGGCTAGGAGCTCAAGGGAGAGCTCTGGAAGCCAAAATGGGTTCCATGGTCAATGGATCTCAGGTGGTTTCCTTCTAGGAGATTAAAGAGAAGTATAGGGTGTGCCAAGAGGTTTAAAAGACTAAGGTTGGTCTTAATCCTAGAAAATTAGCACACCAAAAGGAGAATTATGGTGAAAAAGGTAGAAATTGGGATTTTAATTGAGAAATTGGTTTTAATGCCTAAATACCATATAAATTGATGCTAAGAATGGATTATGAATGAGTATGGGAAGGAGTATCAAGGTAAGGTTAAAATTAGAACTTTTGGAAAGGTTTCATGATACAATTTAAAGAAACTTGAAGCTTATACCAATCTTGGAATTCGGGATAATTTTGATTGAAATTATATTTTTCCCAAATAGACTTAGGATCCACAAATCCATCCATGAAATTTCATAATTTTTGGGAATTTGTGGAATTAGTTAGACATTTCTGAAATTTGAATTGGAAATCTGAAATTCAGAATATCAGATACTCCAGCCAGTCGACTGGGAAAACCCACAGTATGTAATTACACTCTGACCCAGTCGACTGCCCCATGGGCAGTCGACTGGTACGCGGGTTTTATAAAAGAAAAGGGCGCGCCGGGGGGAGCTAAACTCTAGGGTTTTGGCGATTTCCCCGGCATTCATCTCCTCTCCCATGTTACTCCTTCGTCCTTAGGCCCTTCCAAGTCCTAAAATCCCTCTCTAAATCCTCCTCTAACTCCGATCTACCTCTAAGGTTGGTCGAAACCCCCTCTTCTCAAGCCATTCTCTCAATACCAACAACATGAAAAGATTAGCAAAGAGGTATAATGATTTAAGGTTTATTTCTCCATTTAGACTTTGTATTGATACTAATATGATGTTTTGTGTATGTTTTCTTTGGTATTTTCTCTTTTGGGGGGGTTATCTTGGTATGCATGCATGTGTTTGGTATATTAGGGTTGTGTCTAAGAGATCTAGGGGTGAAGGTTCATCCCGTCCAGGTCCACAAGCTCCAAAAGAGGCAATATTTAGGAGCTTAGAGTGTAAAAAGAGGTTTGAAGAGAATGAGTTCGTTCCATTGCATTGTCGGTACCTAAACAAAGCCTATTTCCAAGAGAAAGCACCACAGATTATTGAGATGGTGACTCACTTTGGCATAGAACAATTGGTATACTGTCAACATGATATTAACATTGATCTATGCAAGGAGTTCTATGCAAATTTGACTTGTATTGATTCAGAAAATAATATTTATGAATCAAGAGCAGTCGGCGTTACCATTCCCTTCACAGCCATGATTTTAGCCAGTTTCTTAGAGTGTCGGGCGTCAAACAATGTCAATACCTATTTTCCCAATGTTATTGAGCCGCTTGAGTTTCCAAACGTCACCATCGATCAGATTCATCAGCATTATTTTAGAAGACACAGGCATGAATCTGAGTGTACCTTTGATGCAAAGCCCATGAGTCCATTTAGCCATGTTCTATACAAGATTGTTGTAGAATGTATCATACCCATTGTTACTAAGGAGAGGGCAAGGATTCGACTGCCTAACTTAGTAATGATGTATGCTCTTGAGCGAAGGTTGGACATAGATGTGTCTTTGCATGTATTTGCCTCAATTTGTCACTTTTCCCAGAGTGTTAATAGGAAAATCTATATGTCTTTCTGCCATATGTTGACTATGTTTTTCCAATTACGATTCGGTATTCGTGTCACCAATGGTCAGGTCAGGCACCTGTCCAAGGACTATGATCAGATTGGCACACGCCAACAGTCCTTGGCATGTATTGAGTGTAGACAGGGGACATTTGTTTGGAGAGAGCGCCCGGAGGCCGCTGACACAGATGAGGAGCCTGGCGAGCTGGTCACATGTGCAGAGTTCACCCAGCTTCGATCCGATGTCCACAGGCTTCAGGAGGAGGCTCACGTCATTCGTGAGGATATTCACGGACTTCGGCAGACAGAGCAGAGGCTTGAGACAAAAGTTGATAGGATTACCAGCCGCCAGGATGATATGTACGAGATGATGCAACAGTGGCATCTCACTTTTCAGGGTCCTCCTCCTCCTCCTCCTCCTCCAGGCGGTGACGATCATATGTTCTTCTGACCAGTGGATGCAGCTTTTGAGAGTTATTCTAGTGTTGAGAGTACTATCATTGGTTGATGTATTATACCTCTCAAACGCTTTATATTCTGATGATTGTATTTATTTGGATAACTTCATGGCTTTGGCCCTAGATACTCTTTTAGGTCATATGTCATGGCTATGTCTATGTTTATTGCATGAAACATCTATGTATTACTCCATTTTGGTAGATTTATGGCATGTGACTTGTTTCATTAGTTTTCTATTGGGTTATTGAAATTTTATCATGACTAGATGCTGTATTGAAAATTACTTGAAAATCTCTAAGTGCTAATGGATGGTTCTTTTATGATCGTTATATATGTGTTCATGATATGTTTGAAATTTTATATTGTTATATCATCTAATATGGGTTGATTGGAAATCAAATAATGGTGTTATATATAAAAGGGATGATCATTTAGACTCAAGAGAAAAAGAGGGGGAGCTCTTGTCAAAATGGAAATATCTATATGAAAAAGGGAAGTTTGGAAATCATTTTTAATGACAAATGGAAGTGATAAAAAGTGGCAAACATAGGATACCATGATTAGAGGTCAATATTGATACAAAGTTGACATTAATTTGAGAAGTTTGGAGTTTGTATCAAAAGTCAAGCACGGTTGATGTTTTTCATGAACCAAATTTTTCTAGGGTAGGGAATACCTTAACAATCGTGTTTGCAAAGTTTCATATTTTTCTGGATTTTTTGGAATTTTTTATGCGTTTCTGAATTTCGGCTGGAAATTCTGAAATTGCCGTATCAGTCGACTGCCCTGGGGGCAGTCGACTGGTAGTGTGGCCAGAATGGGAGTTTGTGATTTCTGAGGGGTTTTTCAGAAATCTGGTTAAGTTCTATTTGTCACCAAGGGTAGGGTTGCTTGGGGCAATCTTTTGATGGTGTCAAAGGGGGAGAGCTTGGGTGTTAAGTTAGGTTTGGGTTGAAACTTAACTTTGATACTGTGAAGTTCAGTTTTGGGAAAACTTAACCTTGAGATTAGCAATAAGAATTGAAATTTGGGAGAAAGCATAGGTTAAGGGGGAGGTTGCCTCTTGTGTATTATGCTTTAATTTTTCAATTGCTTGTGCTATTATCATTGCTATATGTTTACCTAACTTAACATATTGCCACACATCAAAAAGGGGGAGATTGTTGGGGCAATCGACCCTGAGATGATCTGGAGGATCATGATATTTTAATGTGAGGGTAATATGGTTAAGTTAGGATTTGTATTGTTCTCATATGTGTACATGAGTGTGCAGGTGTACAGGTACACATGGACTTGGTTGATGTCTTCAGGTGAAGGATGGCATGGAGGCAAGCTGGAGGTTTGCGTGCGCATCCGAGGGACCGTTGGATAGTAGAGATGATGAGCCGAGGGACGCGGACTTCGAGGCATACGTGAAGGGTGGCATGGAGGAAAGCTGGAGGCTTGCGTGCGCATCCGAGGGACGAGGGCCAAAGATGAAGAGGGCGTGAAGGCAACAGTCAAGACTGCTGGTGAAGAGTCAACTGAGTTGTAAGGGTCTGAGTATGAGTGTGTGTACTCAGGGGCTAAGCCGGGAGGGTTTGAGTGCGGAGAGATTTGTACTCGAAGTAAAACCCTAGGCTTAGATATGTACCAGTCGACTGCCCCAGGGGCAGTCGACTGGTGTTGACTGGAACAGCTGGAAGATTCAAACGTTGTACTGTAATGGTCGAATCTGAGTAGGACCAGTCGACTGCTCCAGGGGCAGTCGACTGGTAGCGGCTGTTTCAGATTCGAGCCCTATTTATAGGGGCTCGTTTCCTACTATCTCGCTTGACGAAACTCGCTTGGGTAAAGTGAGTTAGTAGTCTTTTGTGATCAGAGAGCGTCCGAAGTGCTGTGGCGAGGTTTCTCCACCCACAAGGAGCGACAGATCTAGCCAGAGGTTATCCGGGGGTTGATCCACCGAAGGATTCTTGGATTAGTCACCCGTCCGGGGTGGATACCAAGTAAATCAGGTTGTTAGCATTGTATTCATATTTATTTTACATATTATTGTTTCCGCTGTGCAACTAACAACGTAGGTGAAGAGATTCAAAACGAAAAAGTGCTATTCACCCCCCTCTAGCACGCCGAAGACTATCCATCACCGAGTTCTGTACTGAAAAGCCTAACGAGATTAATACTGAAGATGAGTTTGAATAATTTAGGAAATGGCTAAATGCAAACGAGACGACCCAAGGTCCTCAACATCAAGCTTCTTCCGTTACCAGTGAAAAAACATCCAAACTCGATGAACTCTTTGGTCAAAATAATCGAGCCGCTAGGCATACGCTAAGAAGAACTTGACCACTACCATCTTGGTTGAGGGGATGCCCGTGAGGGAATATGTCCTCAAGATGATGGCTTGGCTGAAGGAGATAGAAATTCTTGGAGCTCAGATTGATGGGGAAACCCAGGTCGATCTTATCCTCTAATCTCTACCAGGGAGTTTTGAGAAGTTTCGCCTAAGCTACAATATGGACAAGCATTCATATTCATGGGCAGAACTTCTGACAGAACTCGAGGCAGCAGAGGTGGTTTCTCTTCAGAGTTCACAAACTTTCATTGCTCAAGAAGTTCCTACTTCTAAACCGAAAGGAAAGAAGAAGAACTATTCTGAGGCAAAGAAAGTAGCAAGATTACAGGGACCTCAAGGATGCATAAAGAAGCCAAAAGGCAAGTGCTTTGTATGCAAGCAGTCAGGACATTGGAAGACAGATTGTCTCCGTCGTCAGAGTAGTACCGGAGGTATATTTTCTTCTTGTGTCATTGTAACATATTTAGCGGTGATATCTACCGGTACCTGGTGGGTAGATACGGATGTCACTAATCATGTCTGCATTTTTGTGCAGGGGTTCCAGAAAACCCGACGGCTAGCTGAGAAGGATATTGCTGACTACATGGATGGCTATGGAGATGACTTTTGCAGTGGGAGTTTTCACTATTTCATTTATGCCTTTAACATAGGTTGATATAGCTTTGGTTTTATAGATCGTCTTTATGTACTTAATGTTTCGGAAAGAACCTTGTTCAGTTTCTGGAATAAAGATATTTTCTGTCGCTTTTATTTGTTAAAAGTGGAATAGAAGGAATGCCTATTGAAGTACATTGATAGACAATAAAACCGAAAGGATCCCATAATGCAATAAGCTTATCATCTCAACTAATGTAAGAGAAAGGTGCTTTCCAAGTGAAACCAAACATATGTTTTGTCTCTAAAGTTGGCTTTGTTAAACTCTAGTGGGATTCAAAAGTGATCAACCAAAAGGCCTTAGGGTTAATTGGTTAAAGGAAGACTTGTCTTCCTTAGGATCTTTTTGACTCCTACTAGGGAAGTAACGGAACCAAATAAGGCTTGTTCTAAGCCTGGGGGCATAGAGCCAAAAACATATAGGAATTGGTTCATCATGATAAGTATAGGTCCTTAGTCTATTCAGAATAGAGGTACCTTTAAATACCTTATTTATTTTATAAACAAGGGATTAATACCTCTAGGAATGGTTATAGGAATTACTTATCAGAGAATTGAGATTTGATCCCAATTCAATGCACCTGGTATGCCCCAACAAGATGGTGCAACCGTTGGAAGGAAGAAGGTCTCTTAAGCTAGTAGGTTAAAAAGATGATAAGCCTCTCCGAGGTTAGCCAAATTTGTTCAAAGAAGTATGTCCTGGATACGAAAGTGTGTATGCTTGATTCTGACTAGATCAGTAGTCTCTTAAGACCATAGAGATGTGGACTAAGCAAAGACTTAGTCTAAGTCATGTTCAGATTATGAGCAAAAAAGAGACACCGACAAGTTGGAATCTAGTGCGTATATTTGTAGGATATCCTAAGGGAACAATAAGGTGGTTTATTAGTCCTACGGATCAGAGGATGTTCGTTGGGACGAATATATGATTCTTGGGAATAGGACTATGTAATAAACCACATGTCCAAATGTAGAGTTACTCTGAGTAAATTAAATAGAGGGACATTCCAATCTTAGTACCAACTGTACAAAAGGAGATACCACAAGGTATTGCACCTCGTGTCACTAAAGATATGCAAAGGTGTACCTTGTCATAGTGGGAGGGTTGTTGCTCAACCTATAAGTCTCATGATCATGGAGAGTCTATGGACTGGGTCCTAAGAAGCATGAACTGGACCCCTAGACCTATGACAAGAATCATCCACTTTGACGAGATAAATCCGGTGATATGGATTTGTTCAAAGGACGGATGATGTTGTGTGACAGAAACGGAGTAGTATTTGTACTATACGTAGATAATATTTTGTTAGTTGGCAACAATGACGAAATATTGTCAGACGTAAGGGTATGGTTATCCGCACAATTGTGAAGGACTTGAGAATAGCAAGACACATCCTTGGGGATCAAAGATCTAAGGGATCTCCAGACAAGGATGATGTGCTTATACCAAGCTTCACATAAAACATTGTCCTAGCTCATTCTAGTATGGATACCTCCAAAACAATGTTTTGTACTTTTCAGTTTTGGAGCTACTCTATCTAAGAGATATATTTGGATTATCAAAGGTGATAAAGTAGGTAATGACGGTCCCTCTAGCATCGGCTAGAGGAAGTCTCTTGTATGCTAGAAATGAGCTCAGATATCTATTGTGCCGTGGGCATGGGTAATAGATGTCGGAGTAACCTTGGTCAAGGAAATTGGAATAAGGTAAAAGCATGTATTAATGCCTGAGAAGGTCTATGGACTATATGCTGATTTACCGGGCACAACAATTTCTGAAGGTTATATGAATACAGAATTCCAATCTAGATAGAGGCGTATATAAATATTCCTTGGGTTTTGTGTTCACTTTTAGGAGGTAGAACCATTGTATAGTAGAGTGTTGCGTAGCGACTGCGTAATGGACCCTACTGAGGAGTCTGAATATTCTGGCAGTCTGCGAGGCAGCCAATATAACTACATGGTTCAGTAACCTCAAGATGGACTTCGATGCGACTCCTGGTTTGCTAGGGACAATCACATTTTATGTGATTAAAATGGTGCAGTTGCAAACTCGAAGGAATCACGAGTCCATAAGGCAAGTAAACACATAGAGCGCGAGTACCACCCAAAACAGGAATAGCTATCGTTGCCTAGTTTGCATCAGAGAATGATCTTGGTGGATCATATCACTAAAGCCTTAGCAGTGAGAGCTTTAGGCTAGTGACGAATCTAGAGGTCAGATGTATGGCATTTTGAAAACAGCAAAGTCTTTGAGTATAAGTAGGAGATTGTTAGGTTGTATACTAAAAGCTTTGCCTATTGGTTAAGGATACATCTACATTTTAAAGAGAATCAGAAAATCACACAGTGCATGTTTATATTAGTATGTTCACTAAACGTCTAATGCTTGGCATTGTAGATAACATGGTGTGTGGTGTCGCACAGAAGATCATGTTATCAGGTTCCTTACCGAAGATAAGAAAGAGGCTCACAACCAAGATGGAGTTGGACAAACCATCGGGATGGTTGTAGTGTAATCAGGTGTGGTTTATCTTAACCATAGGATTACACTAGTGTACTTTGTGTGCATTGAGTAGGACCAAAAGAGAGGTCATCCAATTCTTGTACTGACTTAGTAAATTGGATTAGACCTCGGATGCTATTATGGAGTACGATCTCTGAATCCCGAAATAATGACGGGCATATATTATTAATTATTATATCTTTGATTTACCAATAGGCGAGATCTATTCTGTTAGATCGATAGACCCGGTAAATTGGGAGATAATATTAATAGTATGATGTGCCATTGATTATTGACGGCATCCGTGTCCTGGTGAGTCAGGGTGATGATGCCCCCTTGGTGAGCTCAAAAGGATCGTCATGTCAAATCTTGCAAGTGGACCATGGTCCGGCATGTCGAAAAGGTTGAGTGGTACTAATCAAGGATCAAGAAGATAATTAATTTAATTATCAGTAAATTGAATTAATTATCGGGCATACGATATCTTAAACACGGGGAGATGGATAACTCGTAATAGGTGGAGCCCATATGAAAATATGGGGGTTGGTGAGGAAGTACAATAGGATCCTTTAGTGGAATGGATCTCCATTAATGGATCGGGTTTGAATCCATTAGAGGGTCAAGAACCAACTCCTCCTTATGGTCCCTGTCTTAGCCCAATAAAGCCCCATAAGAGTCATGATAAAAGGCCGGATTAATTAAGGAATTAATTTAGGATTAATTAAGTTATTAATCTCGAATTAATTAAAGAATTAATATGGAATAATTAAAGAAATTAATCATTGGATTAATTATGGAATTATTCTATATAAAATTTTGGATGGAATAATTAAAGGAATTAATCATTGGATTAATTAAGAAATTATTCTAATAAATTTTTGGAATCAATCCATATTTAATTGGAAAAATTTTTCTAATTAAACATGATTAAAACCCCTATATAAACCCCACCTCTCTCCCTCTCTCTCCCCCTTAATCTCCCCTTAGGGTTCATGGGCGCCGGCGAGAAGAAGCAAGAAGAGAGGAGGTTTCTCCTTGTTCTCTCTTGATCTCATGCGTGTGTAGAATCGGTAGGAGAGGGAACTACACGGTGGTGACCGGCTTAGTGCAAGGGAACGGGCGGAAGTTGGCCGGCGGCAGGTTTAAAGGAGCTTGCGGCGTCGGCGGCAAGAAGGAAGGAGAGATCAACTCTCCTCCTCTCTTCTTCCTTGTTCTCTTTTTCTTCCCTCACGGTAAGCTTCTCCTCTGTGTGCGCAAGCATGGAGCAGGAAGGAGGAGTCGTCGGTGGCCGGAAAACAGAGGTTGTCCTCTTGATTTGGCGTCGGCAGTGAGGAGGAAGGACTAGGGTTGTTCCGGTGGGATTAGGGAAGAAGAAAGAGTTTGTTCGGCTTCTTCTTCCCTTTCTTCATCTTCCTAGCAACCTCTCAAAGCTGCCTCTTGGTCGGCCGGAGCTTGGAGCTCGAGGTGGTCGGCGGTGAGAAGAGGACAGGAGCGAAGAGGAAGTGGCCGAAACCCTAGCTAGGGTTTTGCTACCAAAGAGGAAGAGGATTATAGAAGAAGGATTGATTCGCGTGCCTTGGTGACTCTATGACTTGGTAGATCGTCGCCCACACGACATCCAAGAGGGGAGGGTCATAAGATAAAATACTGCGAGGTAAACGGCGAGGTATATTTCTCCCGAGCTCCGTTTTTATTAATGCATGTCTTAATTGTGCTATATTGCTTTGCCTTGTCATTTTATATAAGTTGTTTATTATTTTGATTTGATATCTTGGATAATAATAACTAACTGGACCCCAAAGATAAACACAAAAATCGGCGATCCAAATCGTCGTCTTTTCCGAGGTTAGTTAATCCGGAAAGTTACAAAGCCTTTTGGCTAAGTTGTAACTTGGACTAATTAACACGAAGACGAATCGGTCGTTATAGGAACGGGTCTCTATGCGGATTAAATTTTTAATCCAGAGACATAGAGTGGTCTCTCAGATACGACCACGTGGTTGTCTTGGAAACCGTCATGCCATACCTACAGAAGGCAGCAGGATCGCAGGGACCTCGGACTGGCGTGAAGAAGCCGAGAGGCAAGTGCTTCACGTGTAAGCAAACTGGACATTAGAAGGTGAGCTGTCCCCGTCGTCTTCTTCACGTGAAGCAAACCTAGTTTACAGTGTCAAAGTATTAGGGGTAGGTTTATAGTGTAAACATTGTTTATATGTTAGTGATATGAGAGAAGTGTCCTAAGGCAATCGCCTTATGATTGTAATCATTTATTTTAATAAATGAATATTCACTATTTGAGTATACATGATTATTTGATTAAGATCTTAAGCTCATTTACTGAATGTCCATAATACAATTCACAGCATGAGAGAATTTGTGATGAATTCACAACTAGTGATTATCTCTACATGTGCAATTGTGAAGTATTGAAATTGTCCCTAGTCGATGAATTGATAAATACAAACACTATCAATTCTGTTGAGACTAGCATGGGTTATTCTCTAATCAGCTGATTCTCACTGGCTGGTGACATTGAGATGTCCAGAGATAAACATGAATGCTAGTTAAGGGAACTAGTTCATTGGAGTGACTGGCTGTAAAACTTCATATGGTAGTCTACATATAGATATGTCAGTGAAGTTCTTACTGCAGCTTAAGTGCGATGTTCCATTGACTTGCGGTGTTCAAGTCATCTTGGTCATGGAGACTTATACTTTGACATCTTAAGCAAGCATCTCCAAGGAGGTGTGGACCCAGGATGATTGGGTATATGCCGAAGTGCCCGAAGATGTTTGAACAGCCTACAAAGGATTCACCACTCCTTGCGAGGAGATGTATACCCGAGGTCTATCGTCGAATTGTTACTCGAAGCCTCTGGCCAGAGCATGGCATGTTCAGAGTATGAATCTCTTAAATACATGAGAGTAATTAGAATCCATAGGACGAGGAAACGTTACTTGGGCTAGGTGTGACATAGTCAGCCTAGTGGGGACTGACACACATAGACCATGTCCTGAACCAAGTGGGTATAAGATGGTGAAGGGAATGGGGCACGATTCATTATAGCTGCTGAAGGGTTTTAGAATCATTTCTGAGGTCGACCGTTGATCTTTCAATTAATTGGGGATCTTGATGTACTACTAGGTGCCACTCATGATCGTTCTATAATTAATTAGTTAATTATGGACGGCCAACATAAATTGAAAGCCTATTTGGTCACACGCATAATGAGTAATTCGAAGGATTTAAAACGAGTTGAGAATTGGATTCTCCAATCGAGATAGACTATTTTTGGTAAGTCCAAACAATAGTCAAAACTGAATTTATTTCAGACGCATCGGAAGCTTAGAATGACTAAGTCTTTTAAAAACTTAATGGGTGAATTAAATAAGTTTAATTCATTAAGGGATTTGATCCAATTGGGGTTAGATGGGTTATATAATCATGCCAAAAGAAAGAGAGCCTTGATTATGGATTGATTGAGAAATTATTCCATAATCAAGAAGAAGAAGCTTGATCATGAGAGCCTTGATTATGGATTGATTGAGAAATTATTCCATAATCAAGGAGAGGTTTGCTTGGGAATTAAGAAACCTCTCCCTATATAAAGGACCCAAGGGGTACCATGGAAGATGATCCATCCAAGAATTGCTTGGGCTCTCTCCTCTTCTTCTCTCCCTCTCTCTTGGTCGGCCATAGGCCTCCCCTCTTTCTTCTTGCCATGAGCACAAGGAGAAGCATCAAGGCGACGAAGTTCTTCCTTGCGACGATCTTCTTCTTCGGCCAACCTTGGTGGTTAGTTTTTCGATTTGATTACTCTCTCGGTTTTCGTCGTGTTCACGGAGAATCTACTAGTTCTCGTGAACACGAAACTCGTGGCTTAGCGAAGTCATCCCGACGATACTCGGCGTGGATACGAATAGAGGCGGAGCTTTCAAGGGACGCTAACGGTTGGATCTCGTCCCTTCTTCCAAGTTACGCAAGGTAATTCGTAGAGTAATTTCCTTTTCTGCAAAAATTTTATATTACGATTATGTGAACACATTGCATGCTTAGGAAATGTGTTAGAATAATTTAGGAAATTATTCATGCTTTTGTTTCCGCTGCATGTAATTACGTAACAATTAGAATACGTGTCCGCGTCGGCATGCACCCGGTCCCAACATTATAGTGTCAAAGTACTTTCAAAACTATTTTAAATGTACTAGGGGTAGGTTTATAGTGTAAACATTGTTTTTCCTAGTGCCTTTAAGTAGGATTTCTGAGTCTTGCAAGTTTCTAATCAGGCAGTTAGAATTGTTAAAGGTAACTACATAACCAGTATCACACAATTGACTTATGCTAAGCAAGTTAAATTTAAAATTTTCAACCAAAAGAACCTTCTTATTAACAAAGTCAGATTTAAGTTCAATATTACCTGACCCAATTACCTTGAGTATAGCATTATTGCCAAATACTACTGAGCCTAGGTTTTTGAACTTGAGTTTGGTGAATTTCAATTTATCTCCAGTCATGTGTCTGGAGCACACACTATCCAACATCCATTGGTCCAAATCTTTATGTTCCTACACATGTTGATTTGGATCCAATTAGACTCAGGAATAGCCTAAATTGATTTTCACAACCTAGTATATCTTACCCAATCTAGGGTTATCAATCACGTTAACCTTATAGGTTTTGTGAGACAGGTTTTAATAGATAGAATTATTTTGAAAAATTATGATTTATTTTGAAAAAGTTAAATTAATTTTGAAGACAGTTGATCTTGAGTTTATTTTTAAAAAAATGTTTGAATCTACAATTAACTGAAAATTTGTGTTAGATTTGAATTTGACAAAGAATAGTTTGAATTTGAATTTCAAAAATCGGCTTCCAGGTCTTGGCGAGGCACTAGGCCTTCTTTGGTCGTAGCCTTATTGGATCATCAACCCTTTCCTTGACAAAGCCTTTTAATGAAATTTCATTTTCAAAATTATTTTTTGAGAAATTCTGGTCTAACTAGTTTGGGTCTTGGATCGGTAGCTTCGGCTAGTTTCACCAGTCTAAAGAGACCAAGTAGAGTATACTTGACCTTATTAGAATTGGCTTCCCTAACGTACTATCATCTCACCGCCACCCAATACTATGTTGTTCAAATTTCAGTTAAGTTGGTTCAGTCCTTAAACTAACCATTCCTAAGTCTAAGCATGGTAAATTGCAGAAATTAAAATAAACAAGCAATCATGCAATTTGAAGACAAGAATTGGAATTTAACTAACTATAAATATTGTTTTTAATTTGGCTCCCCCTGGACTAAAGCCACGATAATGGTTCGGCAAGATGTGAATCTTGTCCTTGGGATCCAATACTGATTTGATCCAGTTTGTTTGTTCAGGCACAGTTTGGGTACCCATGCCTGAATTTTAGGTCTGAACTAGTTCAGTACAGCATAGTAGGATCTTTGTCTAGATTTGGTTCTATAGCCTAATCCGGATCGATTTAGAATCGACTTCTATTTTCCAAGAATCATGTCAAGACCCTTGGAACCAGAAGTGAACCATTCTAAGGCTGATCTAAGGTCCTTGACTTGAGTTTTCAAGGAGGAGTTCTCTTTCTCAAGTTTTTCAACTTGAGTAGAGGTTCCTTCTTGAACCTTCTCAGTTAAGGATCTAGAGTCGGCTCCCTCTTTCAGGAGTTTTACTTCCTGTCGGAGAGATTCGACTCAGAGTTTGGCTTTTGCCAAGTCTCGAGAAAGATACGCAATTAATTCATTTAACTGATTTCTAGAAAAATCACTTACAGTTATTTCTCCATCCTCTAAAAATGTAAGTTTGTCGTCGTCCGGCTCCGATTCTGACTTGATCTCGATTTCTTCTGAGGCGGTTAGTGCGAGCAGGTTCGACTGTGGGATATCTTCTTCTTCGGAGGAGGAGGACTCGTCCCACGTTGCCTGAAGTGCCTTCTTCTTTCTCGTCCTTTTTGTTTCCTTCAGATTGGGGCATTCAGTCTTGTAGTGACCTTTCTTCTTGCACTCGTAACAGGTCACGTTTGGTTTGTTCTTTTCATTTGAGGGTTCAGCTGGTTCTTCCTTTCTTCGGCTGGCTTTCCTTCTGTTAGTCTAGTTCTTTAGTTCTTTGTAGTAGTCCCAAGCTAGCCGAACCAGCTTTGGTCGATTTCCCTCGCTGTCTTCTGAGTCTGAATCAGACTCTGGTGCAGGTTGAGGCATCTTCTTGGTTGTCTTTCCAGCTTTACCTGCAACAAAAGCGATGCCTTTCTTGGCCAGATTGCAGTTAGTCTGCTCATGCAATTCTAATTCTGAAAATAGTTCATCTAACTTAATTTTTGAAAGATCCCTTGAAACTTTGTATGCATCTACCATAGATGCCCATAAAGTGTTTCTTGGGAATGCGTTAAGGGCGTACCTTATCAGGTCACGGTTTTCTACCTTGTGACCGATGGTGTGTAGACCGTTCATCAGCTCCTGAATTCTGGCGTGGAGCTGAGCTGCAGACTCGCCGTCGTTCATCTTGATGGTGTACAACTTGTTCAGCAGAAGGTCTCTCTTGCTGATTCAGGTGTCGGAGGTTCCTTCGTGTAATTCAATCAGCTTACCCCAGAGTTCCTTTGCGCTGTTGATTGAACCCACCTGGTTCAGCTCCTCTTTAGTTAGGCCACATTGGAGCGTTTGGGTCGCTTTGGCATCAGCTTCAATTTTCTTTTTGAGTGAAGCGTCCCAATCAGTGTAAGATTGTTGTACTCCATCAGCATTCTTCGGTATTTCCAGTCCGGACTGGATTATGATCCACATGTCCACCTGAGTTTTCAGGTGGACCTCCATCCTACTCTTCCAGGAGGAGAAATCCTCCCCACTGAAGAGCGGTGGTCTTGCGGTACTGAAGCTCACTTGTATGGCCATTAAGGATTTACTGAAAAGGAAGAGAAAAGAAAAAAAAATGTCCCAAGACTTGGTCTTGGATTAGCAGTGCGGGACAAAAAAATATTTATTCAGTGGTGTTGCACTGGTCTCGATTAACGATAAAATTTCGAAGAAAAAATTAAAACAATTCGAAGAAAATCCAAAAAAATTCTCAAATTGGTGGTTGCACCAAATTTGAGCTTCCCCGCTCTGATACCACTTGTTGGATCGAGAAGAACGATAGAGGGGGGGTGAATATCGTAAAATGTTTCGGATTTAGAGAGAGAATGCATAGCGGAAAATTAACACGAAAACCAAGCATGAACACAAGCGATTTTACTTGGTTCGGAGTCGCGGTCGGCTCCTACTCCAAGACCCACGGTCGTTGACCGTTTACTGCGGGCAATTCTATATGTGCGCAAATGTTTACAAAGAAATTTTATAGTTGTAGTACAGTAAACAGAAAATTAAGCTCTTTCGATACCGACGCCCGGTGTGGATTGTACTTCGGAGCAGAGGGTCGTCGGCGGTGCTTTAATCTCGAGATGGGAGGTTTCTGGAGCAGAGCGCTTGAGTAGAAGAGTGTATTGGCGTTGGAAAGTTGTTTTGAGAAGCCTTGGGGGTCGAGGGCTATTTATAGCAGTCCTGGGGGCGCCCTGGACGTTGGGGGCGCCCTCTACGTGGCCTTCGATCCGCAACAATCTCGGTCAGCCTTTATCCCTCAAGGATCGTGCTGAGGTTTGACTGGGGGCACCCGGGTTGACTCGGTCCGCTGGCTTCTCACTGAGTTAAACTCTATCCGCTTCGTTGGCTTTAGCCCGGGGCGCCCGAGGCATCCGGGGCGCCCGGGAGCTCGGGGGCGCCCGGGAGCTAGGCTTCCGAAGTGATTTCTTGCCTAACTCTTGTTTGGCTTTGACTTAGGGCGCCCAGGACCTCCCGGGCGCCCAACCCAGCTGCTACCTCTCTCCTTTGAGGCGTTCTGAGCTGCAGACACTCGTTCCTTCTGTCCTGCATCCAGGGTTAGTACCAAACATGATAAAGCAAGTATGTTAGTGAGTCTTACAGTCGTAGCTGTCTTGGTTCTGACTTTGGGTCTCCAAAATGGAGCCCTAGGTCGAACCGACGCCTACTGTTCCCTCGACGGGGAACGCGTCCTCACCTACTCCTCTCAGGAGAATTTACCTGTTGCCAACCGGCTCCTCCAGTTGGACTTTTACCCAGCAGTCCTTCGCCAGGTCTTCAGTACCAAGCAGTCCTTCGCCTGGTGCCTAGCAGTCCTCACCAGGTCTTCAGTACCAAGCAGTCCTTCGCCTGGTGCCTAGCAGTCCTTCGCCAGGTCTTCAGTACCAAGTAGTCCTTCGCCTAGTGCCTAGCAGTCCTTCGCTAGGTCTTTGACTCCTAGCAGTCCTTCGCTAGGTGCCCAGCAGCCCTTCGCCAGGTCTTAGGGTCCCGAAGCCTAGCCGTCCTTCGCTAGGTTCCTAGCAGTCCTTCGCTAGGACTTCAATCTGCACACTCAAGTAGCATGTTTAGATAAATATAACATCTTAACTTTTGAACCCTTTGCCATTATCAAAACACAGGTTCGACTTGGGTGCTGTCTACACCAACAATCTCCCCCTTTTTGATTTATGGCAACCCGATTCAAAAAGTTAAGTTAATCAAGACAGGTGATATTACAGTTTAGTTTCCTCCCCCTAGAAGGAATCTCCCCTAGGTTTTTCAAAGGTTCGTGGGGGTTTAAAAAAAAAAATTCTAAGTCTAAAGATGGAGTTAATTTTTCAATACTTAGAACATTTTTCAAAAGAAATTTTAGAAAAATATTTTCCAAAAAGAATTTGGTTGGGCACTTTGGAAATTTATACTTAGAAAATTCCAAGAAAAAATTTCTAAAATATCTTCTGAAGTTTTAAGTTCTTAGAAACACTTAAAAATTTTCAATCTCTTTAGTACTTTAGAAGCTTTATTCTTAGAAACTTTTCTATTAGAGAAGTTTAGAAATAAGTACTTAGAGATATTTTGAACATAACTTAAGTTTAAGTACCAAAAAAACTTTTGAAAACTGCTTGGGTTAAGTACTTAGAATCAATTTTGAAAACAATTTAGATCAAGTACTTTTGAAACAGTTTTGGAAAAACTTAGATTTAAGTACTTTGAAAAAAAACTAGGTTTAAGTACTTTGAAATAGTTTTGAAAAAAAACTTAGATTAAGTACTTTTAAAATAGATTTAAGTACTTTGAAATAGTTTTGAAAAAAACTTAGATTAAGTACCTTTAAAATAGATTTAAATACTTTGAAATAGTTTTGTAAAAAAACTTAGATTAAGTACTTTTTGAAGAAAGGATAAAGTTTTGAAAATTTTAAATTTTGAAAAAAAAAATTAAAGCTTCTCTCCTTTCCTATCTCTCCCCCTTTGCCATATATCAAAAATAAGGCAATATAGCAAAAAATAAATTGCATAAGGGTATGACAAAGAGTAATGTGTTGTACTGAACCCAAATCAAAGATATAAACT
>JAGFNQ010001240.1:580981-674361 GCA_024364735.1 Boesenbergia rotunda
TCTATTGAGATAACTCTTTTTATAGGCTTATATGTAGTTCGAGCAAATTTATTACAAAGTTCTAAGGTTGGGAACCTAGGATCGGGACTCGGTTCGGTACCGGGGTTTGCTTGGTTTGCTCGGCGTTTTCTAATATAAGAAGCATGCATTTAAAGGAAAGGAATTAAAAAAAAATTAAATGCGTAAGGAAACAAAAATTATACCGAGTAGCCGTTCGGGGAGGCATGGTCGAAGTTGAGGGAGCAAGAGAGTCACTCGGTCGCCTTGGAAGGAAAGGAGTTAGAGAGGAGAAGGGTTTTGGGTGTGGCAAGATGAGGTGATTCAGGTTCCTTATATAGATGTTTTGGCTAGGGCACCCGGGAGCTCCCGGGCGCCCGCGACAGTGTCTACTGCCTTTGGCAGTGACCTAATGCTGATCAGGGGCGGCCGTGATGGCCCGGACGCCCCGGTCAGACTGGGATGGCAGCTTTGCTGCCTTTGACCGGTCCTAGGGGCGCCCGCAAGGGGCGGGGCGCCCTGGTTAGGGTGTCATGGCAGTTTTTCTGCCTTGAACGAAGTGAAAGTGTTGTACGGGGCGCCCGAGGTGTCACGGGCGCCCGGGTTAGGTTGGAATTTACAACTTTGATGTTTTGTTGACCATTTGACCATGGTTTGACTACTTTGACTATGGTTTGACTGCTATTAGGTTAACTCCGTTCTAAACTACAAGATTTAATGTTATTTAAACAATGATACAGATGTTAAATGAATTTTAATTAAGTTAAATTTTACCATCTCACCCATTCTAGAGTTGTCAATCACGTTTGCCTTATGGGTTTTTGTGAGACAGGTTTTAATAGATAGAATTATTTTGAAAAATCATGATTTATTTTGAAAACCTTAAATTAATTTAATTTTGAAAACAATTGATTTTGAGTTTATTAACAAAATGTTTGAATCTACAATTAACTAAAAATTTGTGTTAGATTCGAATTTGACAAGGAATAATTTGAATTTGAATTTCAAAAATTGACTTCCAGGTCTTAGCGAGGCACTAGGCCTTCTTTGGCCGTAGCCTTATTGGATCATCAACCCTTTCCTTGATAAAGCCTTTTAATGAAATTTCATTTTTAAAATTATTTTTTGAAAAATTCTGGTCTAACTAGTTTGGGTCTTGGATCAGTAGCTTCGGCTAGTTTCACCAGTCTAAAGAGACCAAGTAGAGTATACTTGACCTTATTAGAATTGGCTTCCCTAACGTACTATCATCTCACCGCCACCCAATCCTATGTTGTTCAAATTTCAGTTAAGTTGGTTCAATCCTTAAACTAACCAGCCCTAAGTCTAAGCATGGTAAATTGCAGAAATTAAATAAACAAGCAATCATGCAATTTGAAAACAAGAATTGAAATTTATCTAACTATAAATATTGTTTTTAATTTGGCTCCCCCTGGACTAAAGCCACGATAATGGTTTGGCAAGATGTGAATCTTATCCTTGGGGATCCAATACTGATTTGATCCAGTTTGTTTGTTCAGGCACAGTTTGGGTACTCATGCCTGAATTTTAGGTCTGGACTAGTTCAGTACAGCATAGTAGGATCTTTATCTAGATTTGGTTCTATAGTCTAATCCGGATCGATTTAGAACCGACTTCTGTTTTCCAAGAATCATGTCAAGACCCTTGGAACCAGAAGTGAACCGTTCTAAGGCTGATCTAAGGTCCTTGACTTGAGTTTTCAAGAAGGAGTTCTCTTTCTCAAGTTTTTCAACTTGAGTAGAGGTTCATTTTTGAACCTTCTCAGTTAAGGATCTAGAGTCAGCTCCCTCTTTCAGGAGTTTTACTTCCTGTCGGAAAGATTCGACTCGGAGTTTAGCTTTTGCCAAGTCTCGAGAAAGATACGCAATTAATTCATTTAACTGATTTCTAGAAAAATCACTTATAGTTATTTCTCCATCCTTTGAAAATGTAAGTTTGCCGTCGTCCGGCTCCGATTCTGACTCGGTCTCGATTTCTTCTAAGGCGGTTAGTGCGAGCAGGTTCGACCGTGGGACCTCTTCTTCTTCTTCGGAGGAGGACTCATCCCACGTTGCCTGAAGTGCCTTCTTATTTCTCGTCTTCTTTGTTTCCTTCAGATTGGGGCATTCAGTCTTGTAGTGACCCTTCTTCTTGCACTCGTAACAGGTCACGTTTGGTTTGTTCTTTTCATTTGAGGGTTCAACTGGTTCTTCCTTTCTTTGGCTGGCTTTCCTTCTGTTAGTCTGGTTCTTTAGTTCTTTGTAGTAGTCCCGGGCTAGCTGAACCAGCTTCGGTCGATTTCCCTCGCTGTCTTCTAAGTCTGAGTCTGAATCAGACTCGGGTGCAGGTTGAGGCTTCTTCTTGGTTGTCTTTCCAGCTTTACCTACAACAAAAGCGATGTCTTTCTCAGCCAGATTGCAGTTACTCTGCTCAAGCAATTCTAATTCAGAAAATAGTTCATCTAACTTAATTTTAGAAAGATCCCTTGAAACTTTGTACGCATCTACCATAGATGCCCACAAAGTGTTTCTTGGGAATGCGTTAAGGGCGTACCTTATCGGATCATGATTTTCTACCTTATGACCGATGGTGTGTAGACCGTTCATCAGCTCCTGAATTCTGGCGTGGGGCTGAGCTGCAGATTCGCTGTCGTTCATCTTGATGGTGTACAGCTTGTTCAGCAGAAGGTCCCTCTTGCTGATTCGGGTATCGGAGGTTCCTTCGTGTAATTCAATCAGCTTACCCCAGAGTTGTTTTACGCTGTTGAATGTACCCACCCGGTTCAGCTCCTCTTTTGTTAGGCCACATTGGAGCGTTTGGGTCGCTTTGGCATCAGCTTCAATTTTCTTTTTGAGTGAAGTGTCCCAATCAGTGTAAGATTGTTGTACTCCATCAGCATTCTTCGGTATTTCCAGTCCGGACTAGATTATGATCCACATGTCCACTTGAGTTTTCAGGTGGACCTCCATCCTACTCTTCCAGTAGGAGAAATCCTCCCCACTGAAGAGCGGTGGTCTTGCGGTACTGAAGTCCTCTTGCATGGCCATTAAGGATTTACTGAAAAAAAAGAGAAAAGAAAAAAATGTCCCAAGATTTGGTCTTAGATTAGCAATGCGGGACAAAAAAAATATTTATCAAGTGGTGTTGCATCGGTCTCGATTAACGATAAAATTTTGAAGAAAAAATTAAAACAATTCGAAGAAAATTCGAAAGATTCTCAAATTGGTCGTTGTACCAAATTTGAGCTTCCCCGCTCTGATACCACTTGTTGGATCGAGAGAATACGATAGAGGGGGGGGGTGAATATCGTAAAACATTTCGGATTAAAGATAAGAGACTACGCTGCGGAAAATTAAAACACAACGCAAAAACGCAAGCGGTTTTACTTGGTTAGGAGTCGCGGTCGGCTCCTACTCCAAGCCCCACGGTCGTTGACCGTTTACTGCGGGCAATTCTATATGAACGCAAATGTTACAAAAGATATTACAGTTGTAGTGCAGTAAATGAAATGTAGTGCAGTAAATGAAATTGACTTCTTCGTTACCGACGCTCGTGTGGATCGTACTTTCGAGTAGAGGGTCGTCGTCGGCGCTCGAACTTGAGATGGAAGGTTTCCGGAGCAGCGCGCTTGAGTCGAAGAGCGTAGAAGCGTTAGCAAGTTGTGTTTAGAAGCCTTGGGGGTTGAGGGCTATTTATAGCAGTCCTGGGGCGCCCTGGACGTTGGGGGCGCCCTCTACGTGGCCTTCGATCCGCAACAATCTCGGTCAGCCTTTATCCCTCAAGGATCGGGGCTGAGGTTTGACTGGGGGCGCCCGGGACGCAGGGGGCGGCCGGGTTGACTCGGTCCGCTAGCTTCTCGCTGAGTTAAAGTCTATCCGCTTCATTGGCTTTAGCCCGGGGCGCCCGAGGCATCCAGGGCGCCCGGGAGCACGGGGGCGCTCGGAAGCATGGGGGCACCCCGCCCAGTGAGCTTCCGAAGCGTTTTCTTGCTCAACTCTTGTTTGGCTTTTACCTAGGACGCCCGGGACCTCCCGGGCACCCAACCCAGCTGCTGCCTCTCTCCTTTGAGGCGTTCTGAGCTGCAGAAACTCTTTCCTTTGGTCCTGCAACCAGGGTTAGTACCAAACATGATAAAGCAAGTATGTTAGTGAGTCTTACAGTCGTAGCTGTCTTGGTTCTACTTTGGGTCTCCAAAATGGAACCCTAGGTCGAACCGACGCCTACTGTTCCCTCGACGGGGAACGCGTCCTCACCTACTCCTCTCAGGAGAGTTTACTTGTTGCCAACCGGCTCCTCCGGTTGGACTTTTGCCCAGCAGTCCTTCGCCAAGTGCCTAGCTGTCCTTCGCTAGGTCTTTAGTACCAAGCAGTCCTTCGCCTGGTTCCTAGCAGTCCTTCGCCTGGTGCCCAGCAATCCTTCGTCAGGTCTTCGGTTCCAAGCAGTCCCTCGCTTGGTGCCTAGCAGTCCTTCGCTAGGTCTTCGACTCCTAGCAGTCCTTCGCTAGGTGCCCAGCAGCCCTTCGCCAGGTCTTATGGTCCCGATACCTAGCAGTCCTTCGCTAGGACTTCAATCTGCACACTGAAATAGCATGTTAGATAAACATAACATCTTAACTTTTGAACCCCTTGCCATTATCAAAACACAGGTTCGACTTGGGTGTTGTCTGCACCAACAAAGGATGGGATGGAAGACAAGTCGCGGGCTTGCATGCATCTGAGGGACGAGAGCCAAAGTCGAAGAGGGCTTGAAGGCAACAGGTCGAGGCTACTGAATGAAGAGTCAACTGAGTCGTGAGGATTCGAGTGCTGAGAGAATTGTACTCGGGAAGCGAAATCCTAGGGTTCGAGTGCTGAGAGAATTGTACTCGGGAAGGGAAACCTTAGGTGGCAGTCGACTGATGCTTGATCAGTCGACTGAGGTAGAGCACAGAGAGATCAGTCGACTGATGCAGTCGACTGGGCAGTCGATTGGTGTCGACCAGAATACGAATCGTCAGGCGGTGACATTTAAATTTGCGAAGACCAGTCGACCGGTGTAGCACCAGTCGACTGGTAACGGTCAAAACAGTGTTGAGCTCTATTTAAGTGGGCTCGTGTTTGGCTACTTCTTCTTGGCGAAACAAGCTTGGTTAAAGCTTGTTAGCAGCCTAAACGTGCTCAGAGGTTGTCAAGGTTTGTGGCGAGGTTTCTCCACCCACAAGGAGCGACAAAAGCTAGTCGGAGGTGCTCCGGGGAGTCATCTACCGAAGGATCGAGATCGTCCACCTTACGGATAGCCGTGGGGTAGGAGTTTCATCTCCGAACCACGTAAAGGTGATGTGTTAGTATTGTTTAGTTTAGATTTGAGACTTCCGCTTGCGCTTACTAACCATTGTAGGAAGACAACATCGATAAGTTACTATTCACCCCCCCTTTAGCAAACGAAAAGGTCCCAACAAGTGGTATCAGAGCGAGATTCGCTCATCTACGGACTAACCGCCGAGAGAGCACAAAGCTAGAGGAAATGGCGATTGAAGAAAAGTTAGGGGATGACATCAATGTTCCACCTCCCTACGATCGCGAGAATTTCGACTATTGGAGGATGCGGACAAAGACTTGGTTTGGCATGGATTGGGATTGCATGATTGCACTAGAAGAGTCATTCAAAGTTCCAAGATATAAACATGGGAAAAAGCTTCGACCACGATATTGGAATAAGGAGCAACAAACTCAATCAAAGGCAAACGAGAAGGTAATTTCAATACTACTTAATATTTTGCCTAATGATGTAATAATGGTGTAGGTGAATACAAAAATGCATACGAATTATGAAGCAAGATGGTAACACTTCATGAAAATCCTACACAAGCTCAAGTAGTGGGAGAGCCCAAGGAAATGAGCTCAATGGTCCAAGAGGAGGAGAAAGAGGAAAAAGATTCATCCATCTCATCAAGTGAAGTGGACACAAGAAATTGAAGAGTCATCCACTTCATCAAAGGAGAAGGAGAGGTCTCTACTTCAAGGATTGAGGGGGAGGAGAGGTCATCCTCGATACTGGAGCAAGAAGAAGCATCAACCTCCACCAAAGCAAAGCCTAAAGATCACATCATCTGCTTTGGATGCAACAAGAAGGGGCACTACAAGGATAAGTGTCCATTAGGTAAAAAGGAGGTAAACTCTAAACCCAAGTCAATTCCTTTAAAATCTAACATGGATTGTAGGGAAAAGAAGGAGAAAAAGTACATTAGGTGTTACACGTGTGGTGAGCTAGGGCACTACCACACCAAATACTCAAGGAAGGAGAGTTCAAGAAATTGGAGCATTTGAGAAAGTGGGAGAAGAAGGAAAGGAAGGAAAGCTCATATCAGGGGGGAGCTATAAGGGTAAGGGAGGTAATCCCTAACTTTAAGAGTTTTTCAAACTCCTCCATGAATGTTAGAAGTAATGAGAATTATTTGCCTATACATAATTTTGGTTTTAGGTATTGTGATAAAAATAGGGTTAATATTGCATATCAAAACCCTAAGGAATCTGTGTATCATAATAAACCTAGGATTTTTAGACCTAAGGACCAAGACATTAATCCAAAGAAAGGGAGACACATGCTTAGACAAATAGGTAGATCTAGAAATGTCCAAGGTGGGCATGATGATGCTAAGGTTAAGAACCTAGAGAGGGAAAATCAAACCTTGAGGGCAAGGCTTAATAAATTAGAGAAAATCCTAGATAGATTCACTAGTGGATCTAAGGGTTTAGGCATGGTGTCGGGTAGTCAAAACTCCGACAATGATAGACCGGATCTAGGATACCAATCTATTAGATCAAATGCTATGGAAAAGTCATATACAAGGATGTCATATGACTATGGCAAGGGGAAGGCCAAAAATGGCAAGGGGAAGTCATTTAAAGGAGAGAAGAAGAATTTAACCAAGGACAAGGTGTATAGAGTTAAGAAAGATAGGGTTGTAGATCAAAAAGTATCAGAGGTACACATATGTGGTCTTGCCATTATAGATGAGTCACCTAGGGAGGTGACTAAGGCTAAGAGCTCAAGGGGGAGCTCTAGGAGTCAAAATGGGACCCATGGTCAATGGATCTCAAGAGGGTTTCTCCAAAAGGACTAGATGAATTGTGAAATGTGCCAAAGGATTTAGAGACAAATTTGTGTCTTAATCCTAGGGATTTGACACATTAAAAGTAAGGTATCATGTAAAAATATAATAATGAAGCTACATTGCATGAGAATTGGTTCTTAATATGGAGATGTCATATAAATCAATGCTAAGGTTGTATTGAGGTTGGGGATGAAAAGATACATCAAGGAAAGATAAAACTAGAACTTTAGGTCAAGGTTCAATTGAACCATTTAGATAAGTTTGAGTTTTGTGTCAATCTTGGGATTGGTGATAGATACATAGGTAAATATATTTTTCCCAAGTAGACAAGAGTACCACAAATCTCTCCACACAATTTGGGAATTTTTAGAGATTTGTGAAATTTCTGGTGCATTTCTGAAGTTGGATCAGAAATGCTGAAATATCGGGTATTAGTCGACTGATGCAGAGGCAGTCGACTAGTCCAGTTTGAATCAGAAACTAGGATATTCAATACAGCAGTCAACTGATGCCCCATCGGTCGACTGATCTTTCTGTTTAGTTTATCAGTTGACTGGCCCAGGGGCAGTCAACTGATGCAGGGAATCTTTTAAAAAGAACAGTCGTGCGGGAGCGGCCGAACCTAGGGTTTCAGCGCCACTCCTTGCGATTTCTCTTCTCCCTCAACCTCCCCAACTGCTCTAAGCCTTCCCAAGATCCTGAATCATATTTCTAGCCTTCCTCCATCTTAAATCCGAGTCTAGGGCAAGAAAAACACTCTTCTTGAGTCAAAGTTGATCATCATTCATCATGCAACGATCGGAGAAACGGTAATGAATCATTTGCTTTATTTTTCTCATTTGGTTTGTGATTCATGACTAACTCTTCATTTTGTGCATGTTTACCTTGTTTTTCATCTTGATTGGGTCATTGTTGGTACATGCATATGGGGGTTGCATTTAGGGCTAGGGCAAAGAAAAGGGTTGGTGAGGGATCATCCCAACAGCAGTCCTTAGATCCTGCGGCACCTCGGTTCCATTCCGAGGCTTGCCGGCAGGTATTTAACAATGCTGACTTCATTTTGATGAACTGTAGATATCTCAATCAAACATACTTCCAGGAGATTACTCCTCACATAATTGAGATCATTACGCATTTTAGGTAAGAAAAGCTAGTATACTGTCAGCGTTATGTCAATTTTGACCTATGCATGCGCAAACCTCACATGTAGTAGTCCCGATGACGGGACATATGAGTCTATGGTACAGGGAGTTACCATTCCTTTTATACCTGCATTATTAAGATCATTTTTAGGGTGTAGGGTTTTGGATAACCCGTTTACATGTTTCCCCATTGTCACTGAGCCATTGACCTTGCCTAATGTCACCATTTATCAAATCTATCGTCATTATTTTGAAATCCTCGCCCCCTCTACAGCACATTTTTATAGTCAGGCGCGTGAGTCCAGTTAGCAACGTCTTGTATAAAATCGTCCTAGATTGCATTCTACCTATTGTCACCAAGGGGAGGTCAAAGATCCGGCTACGTCACTTGGTGATGATGTATGCATTAGAAAGGAGACTTGACATAGACATCGCCCGCCATATATTCGTCTCCATTGTCCATTTTTCGCATGACGTCAATAGCAAAATCTACATGTCATTCGGTCATATTTTGACCGAATTCTTTTTATCTAGAGGCATTAGAACCACTAGAGGTCAGGTACATCAGTTGTCTAAGGACTACGACCAGATAGGTTCTCGGCAACTCTCCTTGGCTGGGATTGAGAGACGACAGGGAGTGTTGGTCTGGCGACGTGGTCATGATTCCTCCAAATCTAATGATGATGAGGAGGAGGAGGTTGCTCCTGCTGCTGCACCTGCTGCTGCTCCTGTTGGTATGACAGAGGAGCGGCTCTCCCGACTAGAGGCAGAGATGTATGGACTTAGGGAGGACTTTCAGATTGTCTAACACGATAGGTTGTTATTCAGGGGGAGGTTCACAGTCTCACAGAACACTTTTAGAGGTTCCAGCAGCGACAGGATTATATGTATGAGATGATGCAGCACTGGAACCTTATGTATCAGGCCCCTCCTCCTCCTCCTCCAGGCGATGATATGTAGTCTTAGCATGATTTGGTGATGCTGGTGTTGAGAGTGTATTTAACTTAGGCATTTTTATCTCTCAAACACTATATTTGACATTGTAATATTTGGGGATTTCGGGGCTATGGCCCTTGTATCACTTATTTATGCTTTGGTATTACTTATATGAACTTTTAATTCATGTCTTGGTATTGTTTATATGAAATGTTATTATCTTGCTATTATGGTTATAGGAAAAATTTCAATATATGTCTTCTATCTAGAAATTATGGTAAAAAGGGGAAGCCTTCATCATTGGTTTTGTCTTAAGTATTTATATAAGAAAAAGGGGGAGATTTTCAAAGAATTAGAATTTTTGTCAAAAATCAAGCATATTTGGTATTTTCACAAAACTATATTTTTCCAGGTAAGAATACATCATAAGAAATATGTTTGCAAAATTTCAGAATTTTTCAAATTTTATGGAATTTTTTTAGGGGTTTCTGAATTTCGGCTAAAAATTCAAATTGTTGTGTATCAGTCGACTGCCCTTGATCTTTCTGTGGGTTTACGGATTGCAAGCACCAGTCGACTGGTAACTGACGCAGTCAACTAGTGCTGCTGTTTTTCTGATTTCTGGGGGTTTTCAGAAATAGAATGGTGTTCTCATTGATACTAGGGTTAGGATTGCTTTGGGCAATCTTTTTGATGGCGTCAAAGGGGGAGAACTTGTGGGTTTAAGTTAGGTTTAACTTAACTTGTGATTATGAAAAATTGAAAATTATGTGGTGGGCATAGGTTAAGGGGGAGGAAGCATGTTTATGCTGCTTACTATGTCTGTAATTTTCAATTGTTATTGTTGTTTTTGCACCTAACTTAAACATATTGCCACACATCAAAAAGGGAGAGATTATTGGTGCAATCAACCCAAGTTTGATCGGGAAGATCATGGGTTTTGATGTGTGTGTCAATATGATTAAGTTAGGGTTTCATGTTGATCTAATATGTGTATGTGAGTGTGCAGGTTTGCAGAATACACATTGACTTAGTTGGACGTCTTCGGGGCGGGTGAAGGGTGGCATGGGTAGACAAGCCGTGGGCTTGCATGCATCCGAGGGACCGTGGACAAAGCAGGGGCGATGAGCCGAGAGAAGCGGACTTCGAGGCATACGTGAAGGATGACATGGGAGACAAGCCGTGGGCTTGCATGCATCCGAGGGACGAGAGTCAAAGTCGAAGAGGGCTTGAAGGCAACAGGTCGAGGCTGCTGAATGAAGAGTCAACTAAGTCGTGAGGATTCGAGTGCCGAGAGAACTGTACTCGGGAAGGGAAATCCTAGGGTTCGAGTGCTGAGAGAATTGTACTCGGGAAGGGAAACCTTAGGTGGCAGTCGACTGATGCTTGATCAGTCGACTGAGGTAAAGTACAGAGAGATCAGTTGACTGATGGAGGATCAGTCGACTGATGCAGTCGACTAGGCAGTCGACTGGTGTCGACCAGAATGCGAATCGTCAAACGGTGACATTCAAATTTGCGAAGACCAGTCAACTGGTGTAGCACCAGTTGACTGGTAACGGTCAAAACATTATGGAGCTATATTTTAGAGGGCTCGTGTTTGGCTACTTCTTCTTGGCGAAACAAGCTTAGTTAAAGCCTGTTAGCAGCCTAAACGTGCTCAGAGGTTGTCAAAGTTTGTGGCGAGGTTTCTCCACCCATAAGGAGCGATAAGAGCTAGCCAGAGGTGCTCCGGGGAGTCATCCACCGAAGGATCGGGATCGTCCACCTTACGGACAGCTATGGAGTAGGAGTTTCATCTCTGAACCACATAAAGGTGATGTGTTAGCATTGTTTAGTTTAGATTTGAGATTTCCGCTTGCGCTTGCTAACCATTGTAGGAAAACACCATCGATAAGTTGCTATTCACCCCCTCTAGCAAACGGAAAGGTCCCAATAATGTCTTCCATTTTTCGGATAACCTGCTTGGAGTTGCCAAGAGATGCCCGACAATCTGTCCCTCCCTCCTATCGAGTCTTCATATTCGTTTTGTGTGTTAGTTGCAGTTAGCCTATATTTTGTTCCGTATTGTGGACATGTATTCAGTTTGTGATTTATACTGGTGGATTGTATGGTTGCTTTACCCCAGTGGGCACTTGTTGTATTATTTTGTTGTAGTTACAATGGTACGAAACCTGGTTGCTTGCGATACATTTTAGTTTCTTTTATATATGCTATATGATCCGACCATATTAGCCGAGGCATGTGGGGTCATATGGGTCATATATAAAAGTTTCATATTATCCGCCGTACAAGAGAGATACTGTCCGTTTGCCATCGGACACGCGAGTCCCTTGGGGGTGTGACATCTTGAGTGGGGAGTGTGAATCTTGTTTGAATCACGATCCACATCTTCACATGGGTCTTGAGATAGTACTCCATTCACCCATTCTAATAGACGAAATCATCACCAGAGAAAAAAAGCGGTCATATGTGTTGGATCGGAGAAATCGATAGAGGGGGGGTTGTAGGATCGGTGCCGTCGATAGAGGGGGGGGGTGAATATCGACTGTTAAAAATCTTCGCGGTAAATCGTACACTTTTCGGTTCGTACTTAAAAGAGCGTTAGTAGCAGCGGAATCTAAAACAGTAACGTAAAGAACGACAAACGACAGATTGCACACGGGATTTTACTTGGTTCCCAACCCCCCAGAGTCAATACATCCAAGGCTTAAGCACGGGAACGCCCGTCCACTATTAGTCTCCTTTCCGGACTTTTCGGAGGTGGAGAAACCCGTCTTACAATGCAATAATTACAATCAAAATATAGGAAATTAAATGTAGAATAATTAAAGCAAACCAAAATGAAATGGTCGAAGACTCGGCCGATCTGGACTTCCGAAGTGCCGCGCACTTCCTCCTGGAGCCTCCCGGTCGTAGAGCCTCATCGTTAGCACTTTGTCGTCAGTCAGAAAGCTCAGAATGGATCTTGGAAGTTGTGTTTGAGTTGAGGGGTCGAAGCCCCTTTTATAGCCTTGTCTCGAGCGCCCGTGATGCTATGTGCGCCTCACAAACCATGGTCAAAGCTCATCCTCGCACTGAACTCGCAAAGCTGATAAACCTGCCTTATTGGGCACCTGTATTGATGGGGGCGCCTAATTCATTCAGGCGCCTGAGTCAATAGGGGTGCCTGTATCAATGGGGGCGCTTGTATCAATAGGGGCGCCCGGGAAGCTATTTTTCAGCCTCTTTATGTTTGTTTGCTTGCTTTCTCTTCAATTTTAGGTACATGCAAGATACACAAATACAAGGCAAACAAGTAGATAATTGATAAGCACCATTTTATTGATTATTTTAATTGCTAAAATCCATGTTTGACCCATGTTTTTATTGCTTAATTATGATTTTACCCTAGGTTTTGGAACTTTATCTTATTTTGGACTTAATTGTAAATTTACACATTTTTTGGATTAATTGGGCACTAATTTTCTGATATATTTTTGTAGGCGTGAAAGGAACCTAGACCTAGGGCATACTGGGTCAAACCTGAGTCGGATGTGAACCGGATCGAATTATCAAGCCTACGATTAATCCGGGCCGTCCGATTCAAGAGCGGCTAGATCTGAGCCATCCGGGACGATCTGAAGCAATCCGAGCTAGGGTTAGGGTTGATCAAGCTCTATGATCAAGATCTGAAGGTTTCATCCCAATCAGAGCTAAATCAACCGTTGGATCAAGCAAGGAGGGCTCTAGAGCGTCCATTCACAGATAGAGTTGATCTGGACCATCCGTTGCATATCTGGAGGATCCGAGCTACCACGAGGCAGATCCTGACCCCAGATCATCATCATAAAAGTTTGGCTCCAATCAGAGCAAGATCTGCCGTTGGATCTCCTCCAATCAATCTGGGCCGTCCATGGCTAATGTATTTAATCAGATTTTTCCAGCCCTTCTCCTCGTCGCGTCTCAGCCGCTACAGTAGGTTTTCTTCATCTTCTTCGTTTTCTAGCAGTTTTTCTTCAATTCAAGGGGCGCGACCACTCAATCTCGACCTTGGATCATCTTCTGGATCATTGGAGCTAGCTTTGGTGGAGAATTCAGCTCAAATTTGCACCGGAAGAGGGCTGTTTGAGGGTTTCGGTAGCTCAGCAATCTAATCACTTGTACTTCTTCCGCAAGCCATTTCCGACCATCTGAGCCGGCTGTAGGGGTTCTCAGGTGAACTCAGATGGTCCACGAATCATCATAGCAACCACCATCAACTGAGGCCAAGGAAATTGGATTGAAATTCCAGCTGCGTGCATTTTGAGCAGAGTGATCGATTGAAGTTATTTTCCAATGATTTGCTGTGCCTAGGGGTTCGAAGCCAGCTCTTGATTGACGACCAAGAAGATTTCGAGCTTAGGGAGTGATTGAGTTTAGATTTCCTTGGTTAATCTCGTTTTCTTAGCTGTTAATTTTCAGTTCTGCACTGTTCGTTTCTGAATTGGTTTCAGTTTGGTTAAGTTTCATTTATTGCATTGTTTCAGCTGTAATCTAGCTTTACATCTTCAAGTTGAGTAGTTTAGGAACCTACCTAGTGGATAGTTGTGTTTGATTTCAGTTAATTTTAGTTCAAATTTCTTGCGTGCCAATTTATTGCTGCGTATCAACAATTCTGAATTTCTGCACTTCCATTTCATTTCTGCATTCTCCCCATTTATTGCTACATTTTCGATTCCAGCACCTAAAGAGGTTATTGATCGGGCAACCATTGCACTAGATCTCCACTTGATTAATTTGTTTATGCAATCGGTTGTAGCGTATCAATCCTTGTATCAATTTCAATGCCATAATCTGAATTCCAATTCTGCATCTTCATATTTCTGCACATCAGCATCATAGTGTTTCTTTGCATCCATGGTTTGATTCTTCAGAAATATGAATCATATTGGGAATGATCAATCTGCTCTCTGAGTAGCAGTTTAGTTCCTTGCATCCAAAGTTTCTGCAGTCTACATTTAATTTCTGCGTTTCTACATTTCTGAATTGTTCATGTGGTTAATGCACTTTAGTTCCGAGCTCACATTGTGTATCAAGTAACAAATCTGAATTGGATTAGTGCCAAGATAAATGAAATTCTGGTGTATCATTGCATTGAATTCAGATTACTTGGTTCGATTGTTTTGAATCTGAATTGTACATGAAATCTGCACATGTTCTGCCTTAATGTGTCTGATCTGGAGCTGCATCTGGATGCTTAAGTGCTTCCTTCAACTCTTGCAAATCTATCCACTAATAGCCTTGCTTCCTAAGCTCAATTGACCAGTTTCAACTTGGAATTCGCAGTGATCAATTTTCTGCAAAGGCAGCAGAATTGTGAATCAGTTTTCCTTCTTTTGTGTGCCAACTGCTGAAAAATCTGCACTTTGTATCAAGTGCAGATTAGGAAGTGCTTGGTGCCAAGTTTAATGCAGTTTGCAGGGAGCTATTGTGTATCAAGTGCATTCGGACTTATCTGAGCTTCCTTACAATTGGTTGATTCAAAATTTGGTAGCTAGCTTGATTTGTGCCAAGTTTGTTTGTTGCTAAAAATTCCTGCCCTGTTTTATTAATTCTTCTAGCAACCTGTTTTATTAATTCTTCTAGCAACCTGTTTTGCAAATTCGATATCAAATTTGTGTCCAAACTTTTAGCTTGATTCGGTTTCCATTGGTTGAATCATTAAGTGTCAACTCCTTGTGTAGCTCCCTTAATTGAGTGACTTAGCTTTTCATTGCATTCTTTTGTCTATTCGAAACCAAAATCTGAATACTTATTTGAAACCCGAAAACACCAACGACACATAAATACAAGCGCGAATCAAACAAACCTTCAACTAGCCCCGAGAAAAATACGACCTGTGGCCCCTATATTACATTTTTATACTTTTGATTGTAAAAGGGTTTCCAGCTATTCATTCCTTCATTTATAAATTCTAAATTTGAGGCCCACATTCGTGACAGTCAATTTGGGTACGTCAAATTTTTGGCGCCATTGCCGGGGAAGCAACTAGTTGATTTGTTTGATTTTTCCTTGTATGCTTTTAGACATATCATTGGGTTCTATTTTATTTTGTTTTATCTTTTGTATACTGGTACTGCCATTTTTCTTATTTGTTTTGTGACAGGGCTGCAAGATCAAAATGTGGTCATCAGAGTTTCAGCCTTTCAACCAATTTCAACAACCTTGCAACCAAAATTTTCAGCAAACCAATCAGTTCTTTCAGCCATCATTACAGCAAGATTTCCAACAGCCCTACTCAAATTTCCAACAAATTCAGAATGGGCAGCCCCAATTTTCAGTTTTTGAGCAACCAAATCAGTTCTCCCAGCCACCATTGCAACAATTCGAGCAACCACAACAATTCCAACAATTTCAGCCGAATTCCAGCAATTTCCAGAATTTCCAGAATTTTCAGAACGGGCAGCCAATTTTCCAGAATTTTCAGCCCAGTTTTCAGCAATTTCAGCCCAATTTTCAGCAACCATTTAGCATTTTGAACCTCAATTCCAGCAATACAATCAAGGGCAGCAAGGTTTTCAATCATTCCCAGTTTTTCCAGCGCAAAACCAACAAAATTTTCAGCCTACACAGCCCTTGAACCAGTTTTCACAGCCCTACAATCAAGGGTTTCAAGGGCAGAATTTTCAGCCTTCGCCACCTAATTTTCCAGCTAAAAATCAGAACTTTCAAGGCTGCATCTCCCAGCAAAGTTTCCAAGAATATCTGCTCTCCATAACCTCTGATAGCTGCCAAGAATATCAGCCCTTTAATCAGCCTCAACAGCCATGTTTTCAACCCAATCAGCAAGCTCAAAATTTTCAGCCTACTTCATCCTTTCAAAATCAGTCAAGGAGCTATGCTAACCAAGGAGGCTTTGAGAATCTTAATGAGAATGAGGCACAACAACAAAGAATGGAGGAATTTATCAACTAGTTGTACAATATCATCAACAGCAGCAAAGGCTTCAAGACATAGAAAGAGGCGTTGGACAAATTTCTAGTCAAATGAATCAGATACAAGTTCAAGGTGACCCTAGTGCAAGGCCAAATCTTTCTTTAATGGATCTTGCAATTTTAGAAGAAGAAGAAGAAGAATACATTAAAGTCTGGGCACATACAGCATGCATCCCTTCGGAGACTCCTATTCAAAATCCAATTCCAAATTTTTCAGCTCCAGAAGAAGAAATTGAAGCTCCACAGGACCATTCTAGACTTTTATTTTCTGATGATAGCATTATTGATGGTCCTAATTTTTCTGACACTGTTGTTGCAGATATTACAGGAGAAGCATGCAGAGGAGATGATTCCATAGGTGTAGGGGATTGCACTAAGCCCCAGGGACCACCACAAGATTTAGAGAATGAACCAGAAAGTGTAGGGACTTGCTTGGTGGGAGCAAGCACCCAAGGATCACCAGTTGATTGTCCACCAGAACCTGAGGCTGAAGAGGAGCTTGAACATGACCAGGAGGAGACCACAGATACATCTACTATTATAGAGCCTCCAGGTATTATCCAGCACGCTCAGGTAAGTATTTCTCCTCCTTCTTCAGAAAAATTCAGTGAGGTACCTAGGGATGATTCTATTGATTCTGATGAGTTTATTGATATACCTTGTGTAGAGATTGTTTGTGAAAATCTAATAGAGGTACCAAACATTGATTTCCTTGTTCATAATGCATTACTTGATACATCTCTTGTTATGGATAGCGAAATAATTTTAGAGGCACCCATAATTGATGTAGTTTATTATGATAAATCTTTAGATACATCTTTTGTGGATATGTCTAGTGAAAATTTTTTAGAAGTGCCTGAATTTGATGTTATTTATTTTGATGAATCTCTTGCTATTTCATATGCTGAGAATGAATGTGAAAGACTTTTGGAGATACCTGATATTGATTTGATTGGCTGTGACACATTACTTGATATACCCTTGATTGAAAAAAATTGTGAAATTTCTATTGATGAGCCAGAAATTGATTTCTTTATTTGTGATGAGTATATGGATGCAAATTTGGTAGGAAATAATTTTGAAAATTTCATTGAGACACCAAGCCTTGATTTAATTAGACAGGATGCAGTTTTGGATTCATTTGATGCAGAGACTGAACTTATATCATTTCTTTCTGACCCTAAACGCTTGAGAGAGGTATTACATTGTTTTGCAGGGTCCAGAAGACTTCAGGAGTGGGTGCTCCAACTGAACAGACTCCAGCCTCCTGGAAGGACTTCTGAAGGGCATCAAGAAGGAGGAGATGATCTGACTTTAATTAAAAGCACTCCATCCCTTGAATGGCTCTTGAACCTGAATCGTCTACGGCCACCGGAGCATTATTTTGTAAAGTTCAAGTGTGGGGGAGTCCTGATTCTCCCAGCCACCCAGACTCCTCCACTACCAAGATGGAGGCTACTTTTGGATCGACTCCGTCCACCAGAATAAAGGGGAGTTTGATTTTTCTTATATTTTCTTTTATTTCATTTTTCATTTTCATACTTCCTAGAATTAGAATTTTCCTTTGAACTGAGTCCTTGTAAATAAATGCATGTTATTTCTTTTGTCACTTTCTCTTGCATGATTAGGAATAAAAGTATCCCTCTAGATTATCCCATAGCATTTTAGAATCTTTTGGAAAATAAATTAAATTTGGTTGTCGAAACTTAGGATTTGAGATCATGGATGAAATCTTGGATGCTTGAGTACTACTTTGCTTTAGATGCTTGATTGAGGAGTTGAGATGAATCATTTTTACCTAGTGAGGTTTAGCCTTATATTTGAGACACATACATGTTATTGTACTCTAGAACTTGCTTCGGTTCTTTCAAAATCATATTTCAATGATTGGATCACATCTATAGAGGCTAATCCATTTGTTTCCCTTTCTACTTCAATCTTTAACAAAAAAAAAAAATCATGTTCATTCCATTTTTCTCTACTTATTTCTTACTCTTACTCTCACTTTTCTTTGGACTTGTTGTTTGCTATGTTTCTAATGTTATTTTGCCCGAGACGGACAAAGATTTAAGTGTGGGGAGTGACTAGCTTTTTGGAAAGATTTGGTATCAAGGAGGCACTTCAATTCGAAAAAAAAAAAAATTCATGTGCCAAGTGAGTGAGTTTGGTGCCAAGAATGAGCAATAGGATGGAAGCAATTGGAGTTCTAGATCCTTTGTCATACATTGAAGATTCAAGTGGCAAGCAAAGGAGAGAAAAATCTGCACCATTTCAAAGGAAGAAAAAAAAATCAGTGCCAAAAAGAAAAGGGAAAAGAGCCATGGAGGATGTTTTGGCCATTTTGTTAGAAATGAAGTTGTAGCTGTTGTGCCAAGGGAGTGTTTTCTGTTTCGGCTTGCCGAGTGCTGGAATTTGAAGACCATCTGAAGACAAGCTGAATTGAAGCTGAAGCCAAGCTGGAAAAATCTGAAACTTATGTAGAAATCAGTGCCAAGAAAAAAATGCAGAAATCTAGGCAGAAATTGTATACCATATCATACAAGGAAGTTTTGTACCAACTTCAAGCTAATTCAAGCTTCCTAAACCAGCAGTGTTTTGCTGGTTTTCAATAGAACTGGTCGAATGGCTTTTAGCTGAATTCAACCTCATTGGAAGCAGATTTCAAGTGGAAGAAAAAGGATGAATCAGAACATAAACATCAAGGAATTGCTAGTGAGGCAGTTTATGCCAAGTTGGGGGCTAAATTTGATCTTTCAAGGGCTGTGAATCAAAGAATGAAGAGCCAGAATATGTCAACAAGTGATGTTGCATCCTTTGCTGTAGAAATCAGAATTCAAAATGGGTGAACAAAAGCTGAACATAAAGAGAACAAAAGCTATTCAGAAATTCAGATTAGCAGTGCAGTTTTGAGCAGTTTGTGCTAAGTTGAGGCTGAAATTAGATTTTCCAAGTCTATGAATCAGGGCACAAGTTCGGAAATGCATCAAAGAATAATGAGAACACCAAATGCTGACCAAATCTGGAAGAAATAAGGATGCCAGCAACTCTGATCAGCACACAGAAAAAAAAAACCAAACTGTGCCAAGGTCAAAAAAAAAAAAAATAGCACACAATGGTAGAAACTAGAGCATTTGTTGCTGCCGAGTGAGAGCTACTGAATGATACAAACCAAATTCGATTGAAGCTGAGTTCAAGGAGAATCTGAGCAAGAATTTTCAGATCAAAAACAGAATTCAAAAGGGCTGACCAAAGGCTGAAAGAAGCTAAAACTGAACTGCATGGCAAACTGAAAACTGGAATCTGAGAAGCTGATAAAATCTTGCCCGGTTGTGCATTATAGAATGAAGAACTTGCTGAATTAAAATTCTGAATTGGCTGCATGGATGTTCTCTTCAGAACAGAGAAAGAAAAAAAATGCAAGGAAGATGGGCAGATTTGACACTTAAGCAGTCTTGGCACAGTTTTGTATCAATTCCCAATTGAATCCATGCTTTCTAATCAACAATGCCTTGCTGCTTTCAAACCGAACTTTCAGAATGGTTTTCAATTGAATAAAACATCTTGGGAGCAGAATTGAAATGGTTGAAACAGTTGGGTGTGTATCAAGAAGAGTTGCAAAGGGTGTTTAGTTAAAGTTGCATGTTGAGTATCTATGTTACTTGATTCCCTAAATTCTCTGATGATTTAAATCTGATCTGCAGCGCTCCAATAGAAGATTAAGGGCAGAAAAAAAAAGAGAAAGAAAAACAGTTTGAGAAAAAAAAAGAAAAGAAAAGAAGAAGCAAGTGGCACACCATTGAGCTTTGGCACTATAGAATCATTGAAGACACTCTCGTCCAAATTGAAGTTTTGCTCCATTACATTCTGAATTTATAGAAGAGGAAGAAAAAGAAAGAAAGAAAAAAATTTGAGAAAAGAGTGGAAGGAAACAAGAATTGGCACACAATTGAAAAACTTGGCACAAGGAAGTAAAGAAAGGGTTTTTCATCCAAATCAAAGGAATTTATTCAAGTTTCACTCCACCACATTTCGCATATCAATAGAGGACTGTTAAGATGGGGCAAAGCACATTAGAAACATTTTTGAGCAACCAAGTCTCCCTCTCCATCAATTTTTCCATTTCCTTGATTTTTATTCCATTTCTTACCATTTTCCATGTTTTCATTTGTTTTTATAGATGTTGATCCTATTCATGATTAATGGTGGAGAGAAGATAATAAGCAAGCCTATGGTAGTGCAAGAATCATATGTGTTTGAGTGAGCTCCACTTCCATCATCAACTTAGAACTTAAGGAGAGAGCCACCAAAATTTTTCCTTGAAAGGCTAGTGATTTAAATTCATCTCAATGACTCATGATTGATGAAAAGGCTAAGTTGTTGATTTAAGGACAAGATATTAATCCATAGAGCTTAGATTTATGAGAATTAACAACCCTAGGTAATTTCTTTTCAATTGTTTCTAATTATGCTTAAGAAAATCTAGGGGATACATATTTAGTAGTTTCGCGAGACGCTCAAGGTTAAGTGTGGGGGAGTTGATAAGCACCATTTTATTGATTATTTTAATTGCTAAAATCCATGTTTGACCCATGTTTTTATTGCTTAATTATGATTTTACCCTAGGTTTTGGAACTTTATCTTATTTTGGACTTAATTGCAAATTTACATATTTTTTGGATTAATTGGCCACTAATTTTCTGATATATTTTTGTAGGCATGAAAGGATCCTAGACCTAGGGCATACTGGGTCAAACCTGAGTCGGATGTGAACCGGATCGAATTATCAAGCCTACGATTAATCCGGGCCGTCCGATTCAAGAGCGGCTAGATCTGAGCCATCCGGGACGATCTGAAGCAATCCGAGCTAGGTTAGGGTTGATCAAGCTCTATGATCAAGATCTGAAGGTTTCATCCCAATCAGAGCTAAATCAACCGTTGGATCAAGCAAGGAGGGCTCTAGAGCGTCCATTCACAGATAGAGTTGATCTGGACCATCCGTTGCATATCTGGAGGATCCGAGCTACCACGAGGCAGATCCTGACCCCAGATCATCATCATAAAAGTTTGGCTCCAATCAGAGCAAGATCTGCCGTTGGATCTCCTCCAATCAATCTGGGCCGTCCATGGCTAATGTATTTAATCAGATTTTTCCAGCCCTTCTCCTCGTCGCGTCTCAGCCGCTACAGTAGGTTTTCTTCATCTTCTTCGTTTTCTAGCAGTTTTTCTTCAATTCAAGGGGCGCGACCACTCAATCTCGACCTTGGATCATCTTCTGGATCATTGGAGCTAGCTTTGGTGGAGAATTCAGCTCAAATTTGCACCGGAAGAGGGCTGTTTGAGGGTTTCGGCAGCTCAGCAATCTAATCACTTGTACTTCTTCCGCAAGCCATTTCCGACCATCTGAGCCGGCTGTAGGGGTTCTCAGGTGAACTCAGATGGTCCACGAATCATCATAGCAACCACCATCAACTGAGGCCAAGGAAATTGGATTGAAATTCCAGCTGCGTGCATTTTGAGCAGAGTGATCGATTGAAGTTGTTTTCCAATGATTTGCTGTGCCTAGGGGTTCGAAGCCAGCTCTTGATTGACGACCAAGAAGATTTCGAGCTTAGGGAGTGATTGAGTTTAGATTTCCTTGGTTAATCTCGTTTTCTTAGCTGTTAATTTTCAGTTCTGCACTGTTCGTTTCTGAATTGGTTTCAGTTTGGTTAAGTTTCATTTATTGCATTGTTTCAGCTGTAATCTAGCTTTACATCTTCAAGTTGAGTAGTTTAGGAACCAACCTAGTGGATAGTTGTGTTTGATTTCAGTTAATTTTAGTTCAAATTTCTTGCGTGCCAATTTATTGCTGCGTATCAACAATTCTGAATTTCTGCACTTCCATTTCATTTCTGCATTCTCCCCATTTATTGCTACGTTTTCGATTCCAGCACCTAAAGAGGTTATTGATCGGGCAACCATTGCACTAGATCTCCACTTGATTAATTTGTTTATGCAATCGGTTGTAGCGTATCAATCCTTGTATCAATTTCAATGCCATAATCTGAATTCCAATTCTGCATCTTCTTATTTCTGCACATCAGCATCGTAGTGTTTCTTTGCATCCATGGTTTGATTCTTCAGAAATATGAATCATATTGGGAATGATCAATCTGCTCTCTGAGTAGCAGTTTAGTTCCTTGCATCCAAAGTTTCTGCAGTCTACATTTAATTTCTGCGTTTCTACATTTCTGAATTGTTCATGTGGTTACTGCACTTTAGTTCCGAGCTCACATTGTGTATCAAGTAACAAATCTGAATTGGATTAGTGCCAAGATAAATGAAATTCTGGTGTATCATTGCATTGAATTCAGATTACTTGGTTCGATTGTTTTGAATCTGAATTGTACATGAAATCTGCACATGTTCTGCCTTAATGTGTCTGATCTGGAGCTGCATCTGGATGCTTAAGTGCTTCCTTCAACTCTTGCAAATCTATCCACTAATAGCCTTGCTTCCTAAGCTCAATTGACCAGTTTCAACTTGGAATTCGCAGTGATCAATTTTCTGCAAAGGCAGCAGAATTGTGAATCAGTTTTCCTTCTTTTGTGTGCCAACTGCTGAAAAATCTGCACTTTGTATCAAGTGCAGATTAGGAAGTGCTTGGTGCCAAGTTTAATGCAGTTTGCAGGGAGCTATTGTGTATCAAGTGCATTCGGACTTATCTGAGCTTCCTTACAATTGGTTGATTCAAAATTTGGTAGCTAGCTTGATTTGTGCCAAGTTTGTTTTTTGCTAAAAATTCCTGCCCTGTTTTATTAATTCTTCTAGCAACCTGTTTTATTAATTCTTCTAGCAACCTGTTTTGCAAATTCGATATCAAATTTGTGTCCAAACTTTTAGCTTGATTCGGTTTCCATTGGTTGAATCATTAAGTGTCAACTCCTTGTGTAGCTCCCTTAATTGAGTGACTTAGCTTTTCATTGCATTCTTTTGTCTATTCGAAACCAAAATCTGAATACTTATTTGAAACCCGAAAACACCAACGACACATAAATACAAGCGCGAATCAAACAAACCTTCAACTAGCCCCGAGAAAAATACGACCTGTGGCCCCTATATTACATTTTCATACTTTTGATTGTAAAAGGGTTTCCAGCTATTCATTCCTTCATTTATAAATTCTAAATTTGAGGCCCACATTCGTGACAGTCAATTTGGGTACGTCAATAATCTTAACCTTAAGGACTTGGTTCTGACGTCGGATTTCCTCGAAACCCTAGGTCGAACCGACGCAAGTTCCCACCCCCGGGAACGCGTCTTTCACCTACTCTCAGGAGACGGTTGCCACCCAGTCCATTCGGGTGGACTTTTGCTTAGCCTCCGATACTCTCGGATCTCGAGACGTCCGAACCTCGACCCGTCTCTACTTCTGTCCTTAGTCATCGCTCAGCTAAGTTGCTCAATCTCTCAGACCAAGACTTCGTGCCCAAACCCTAGGTCCAGGGCTTCGGTGGCCAACCCTCGGCTAGGTCTTCGTGCCCAATTCCTCGAACCAGGTCTTCGGTGCCCAACCCTCGGCCAGGACTTAGTGCCCAATTCGTCGAACCAGGTCTTCGTGCCCAACTTTCGGTCAGGTCATAGGTGCCCAACCCTCGGCCAGGACTTAGTGCACAATCTATAATCAGGACTTCGTGCCCAATTCCTTGAACCAGGTCTTCGTGCCCAATTCCACGAACTAGGACTTATTGCTCAATTCCTCGAACCAGGTCTTCATGCCTAGGTCAACTAGGACTTTGGTTCACTTTGGTCCAGTTTTCTTCACTCACCCTTCCCTTGTTCAATATATCACTGACTTAAGCATATTGTCAAACATTGAAACATTCAGAGGAGGACATCACTGATGCAACTTGCACCAACAATCTCCCCCTTTTTGATATTTGACAATATCTTAAGTTAGATTGGATGAAAGGGCTAAACCTTGGATAAAAGAAAAAAAATTTTGAAAACCCATTTTTGATCTTTTGGGGAAAACTTCTAACTTCCGCTCACTCTCCCCCCTTTTTGAAAAAACATTTTGATTTTTTGATCCTTTGGTAAGTGAGAAAAAAAAATTCTAACTTAAGGCGCATCTCTCCCCCTTTGTCATACATAAAAAAAACCCAAAAATACTTGCACCAACAATGGAAATATTTGGTTCTTTTTGAAAATACTCAGTATAAATTTTTGAAAGCATAGCATAAAACTAAGTACTTAAATTGCACCCAAAAAGAATTTCACTTTGAAAAGTATTGTGCACTTTACAAAAATATTAGTATTTTGAAAGAGATTTTGTACTTTTTGAGAAAATACTAGTATATTTGAGAGATGTCTGGCACTTTTCGAAAAATGCAATACTTTTGGAAAATGTATAACTTTTAAAAAAATACTATAATCTTTGAAAAATGCAAGTACTTTTGAGAAATATTATAATCATTTTGAAAAATATACGTACTTGAAAAATATTAGGCATTTTCGAAAAGTATAAGTATAATTTTTTTTAAAAAAATATTAGCAATTTTTGAAACGTATAAGAAAGTATAAGTACTTTTTGAAAAATATTAGCATTTTTGAAAACATAATACTTATTTGACTTGGTATCTTTTCTAGTCTGACACAATCCTAGGAAACCTTGTTAACTACAAGGACATTTTCCTAAGTGTCCTGGAAAATTCTCCAAATTCAAGTAAGTACTATTTCCAAAAAGAATTTTGATAAGCCAAAATGATAGTACTTTGAAAATGTATTCAAGTACATTTTGAAAAATGTATGAACTTTTGAAAGCACAATATTTTATTTTCTTTTGATTTATGAACTTTTGAAGGATTTGAAAATACCGTGCATGAAAACATATCACCTTGAAATATCCAATAATTCTTTTAATTTGACCTCCCCCTAAACTTGACCCAGTCCTAGGAAGCTTGTTGACCACAAGTACTTTTCCTCTGAGTCCTTAGGGTTTGGTTTAGATCAAAAGAATTATCTAATAATTCCAAAAAGTAATTGTCAAAGATAATATTTGTTAGAAATAATTTCTTTTTGATTTAGACTCCACCTAAATTTTACATATCCTCGGAGTCCTTGTAGATCATTAAGTAGACCTCCTCTATGTCTTTAGGGTTTATCAAAATCAAAAAGAGCAGCTTTGAATGATAGTATGGTAATTTTTTAAGAAGATAAGTTTTTAGAAAAATTCAACTTGGAATGAGAATGACTTTTTAAAGCATAACCCCCTTTTTTCGAAAACACAAGTGATAGTAATTTAAAGCACAGTTTTCGAAAAATATTATAGTGATGTTTAAAGTACAGTTTTCGGAAAATATTTCAACAGAATAAAAACACTCTCCCTGTACCTGACACCGTTTGACTCTATCTAAGTGCCTTAAGGAACTTTAGTGTTATCCTAGGAGGCTTATATCTAATTGTGTGAGTCAAACAATTTTTCAAGGAGATATAATTTTTGAAGGCATATAATATATTAGCAATCAGACTAGCATGAAATCCATAAAAACATTATTATGTTAAAGCACTATTTTGAAAATATATTTTTAGAAAAATATTCTAAGAATTTTGAAAAGAGTTTTGAAAAATATTCATCAATTTATTAGTCCTTAACATCTCACCCATTCTAGATGTCTCAATACAGCAAGAATGGTTGCCTTATGGGTGCATTGTGAGATGCTTGTATCATTTTTCTTAATTCATTGTTAAATTTAAGATTTAATTGAAACTTGTGTTAGATTCAAATTTATCAAATAGTAAAGTGAATTTGATTTTCGGTAATCGGCTTCCAGGTCTTAGAGAGGCACAAGGTCTTCTTTGGTCGTAGCCTTATTGGATCATCAACCCTTTCCTTGATAAAGGCTTTTATCGAAAATTCATTTTCAAATTACTTCTTGAAAAATTTTGGTCTAACTAGCTTAGGTTTTGGATCGGTAGCTTCGGCTAGTTCCACCAAACGACTTCCCTAACGTACTATCATCTCACCTCCACCTAATACTAGGTTGATCAAGTTTCAATTATTCTTTTTCCTATAACTGTTCTAATTTATGCATAAAATTAAACGTGAATGACATGACATATATTTTAAGAAAATTTCATATGCATGGCATGACAATTATACATGAGTCAAACAATTCAAATCATTTTATTTAAGTTTCTAAAAATATAACAAATTCCCGATTTGATACATATCGTGTGAACCCGTGAATATGCCAACCCACTTTGACATATTTGATATTATTAAATTAATTGTTGCGGTTTCGGTAAGATTTTATTTAATTCGAGATTAAGTTATTTACGAAATTGGATTTAGGTTAATTAAGAATTAGTTGAAATTGAATTAATTAAAGATTAATTGAAGTTAAATTAAATATGGAGTAATTGAAGTTGATTAATTAAAGATTATTTAAAGTTGAATTAATTAAGAATTAACTAAAGTTGAATTAATTAAGAATTATCTAAAATTGAATTAATTGAGGATTTATTGAATTAATTTGGAATTCATTTAAGGTTGAATTAATTAACGATTCATTGAATTAATTTGAATTAATTTAAGGTTGAATTAATTAAGGATTGAATTAATTTGAATTAATTTAAGGTTGAATTAATTAAGGATTGAATTAATTTAAGGTAGAATTAATTAAGGATTAATTGAATTAATTTGGAATTAATTTAAGGTAGAATTAATTAAGGATTAATTGAATTAATTTGGAATTAATTTAAGATTGAATTAATTAAGGATTAATTGAATTAATTTGAATTAATATGAGTTTGAATTAATTAAGGATTAATGTAATTAATTTGAATTAATTTGAGTTTGAATTAATTAAGGATTAATTGAATTAATTTAGAATTAATTTAAGGTTGAATTAATTAAGGATTAATTAAATTAATTATGAATTAATTTGAGTTTGAATTAATTAAGGATTAATTGAATTAATTTAGAATTAATTTTAGGTTGAATTAAGTTACGATTAATTGAATTAATTTGAATTAATTTAAGGTTGAATTAATTAAGGATTAATTGAATTAATTTAGATTAATTAAAATTTGAATAATTAAGGTTGAAATGATTAATTACTAGTTGTGTGTTTAAGTTCATAATTTTCATTATTTCGAAAATTTCTGACTCATCCACTATTTCTTCTCTATTTATCTTTTTAAGTTTTTCTAATAATTCTAGTTTATTTGAATCTTTGTGATTTTTATTAACTATATCCTTAATTTCAATTTCCTCCACATGCTCATCATCAAGATTATCTCCTTTTATATCTTCATAATAGGTGGAGTAATATGGGTCACTAGTTAATATTTCAGGATTATCCAAGAGAATAATTAAATTATTATCTAAGAAGACTTTATCTCTACTATCTTCAGAATTATCCTCATTATCCTCAGAAATATTTTTACAAAAATCATCTTTATCCTCAGAAATATTTTCAATATTATCCTTAAGATTTTCAAATTTGAATTCAGAGTTATCCTTAAGATTTTCAAATTTAAATTCAGAGTTATCTTTAAGATTTTCAAATTTAAATTTAGAGTTATCCTTAAGATTTTCAAATTTGAATTCAAAGTTATCTTTAAGATTTTCAAATTTGAATTCAGAGTTATCTTTAAGATTTTCAAATTTGAATTCAGAGTTATCTTTAAGATTTTCAAATTTGAATTCAGAATTATCTAAATTATCTTCAGGATTATCAGATATTTCAGAATTTACAGAATTTTCAGAATTAAAATTAATATTAATTTCAGAATTAATTTTAGAAATTAATGAATTAACATTAAGGATTAAAGTGTTGATTTCTGATATTTTAACATTATCGATATTTTGTAATTGGTCATGCAGAACATTAACTTGACTATTCACAAAATTTAACTTTTCAGAACAATTATCTAAATTATTTAGATAAGTTAGTGCAGGAATTTTAAAAATTTTCGGAACGTAAATTCTGCGTACCTTTGCAGGACATTTATTCTTGTAGTGTCTGTATTTTTCGCACTTGATGTGATCTTTGTTCTTCCGGCCTCCTGGTACTGGTACGTCTTTTGTCGCCGGTGAAGAACGAGTCTTACGAGTAGGACACTGATTTTATAGTGCCCTCTCTCCCTGCACATGAAGCATATAATATGGAACTTAAAAACAGACATTTTTTTTAAAAAATTGTACCTGATTCACCCCTGGGCTCCCCCTCAACTCCTGGCATCTTTGCTCTGTCGGCGATTAGTCCGGTGAAGAGCGGTCTAGCTTTGATACCAATTGTAGGATCGGTGTCGTCGATAGAGGGGGGTGAATATCGACCGTTAAAAATTTTCTCGGTAAATCGTACGCTTTTCGGTTCGAACTTAAACATAGCGTTAGTAGCAGCGGAATCTAAAACAGTAAAGTAAAGAATGACAGACTTCAGATTGCACACGGGATTTTACTTGGTTCCCAATCCCCCAGGGTCAGTACATCCAAGGCCTAAGCACAGGAATGTCCGTCCACTATTGGTCTCCTTTCCGGACTTTCCGGAGGCGGAGAAACCCGTCTTAAAGTGCAATAATTACAATCGAAATATAGGAAATTAAATGCAGAATAATTAAAGCAAACCAAAATGAAATGGTCGAAGACTCGGCCGATCTGGACCTCCGAAGTGCCGCGCACTTCCTCCTGGAGCCTCCCGGTCGTAGAGCCTCATCGTTAGCGCTTTGTCGTCAGTCAGAAAGCTCAGAATGGATCTTGGAAGTTGTGTTTGAGTTGAGGGGTCGAAGCTCCTTTTATAGCCTTGTCTCGGGCGCCCGTGATGCTATGGGGCGCCTCACAAACCATGGTCAAAGCTCATCTTCGCGCTGAACTCGCAAAGCTGATAAACCTACCTTATTGGGTGCCTGTATTAATGGGGGTGCCTGATTCATTCAGGCGCCTGAGTCAATAGGGGTTCCTGTATCAATGGGGGCACCTGTATCAATAGGGGCACCCGGAAAGCTGTTTTTCAGCCTCTTTATGTTTGTTTGCTTGCTTTCTCTTCAGTTTTAGGTACCTGCAAGATGCACAAACACAAGGCAAACAAGTAGATAATCTTAACCTTAAGGACTTGGTTCTGACTTCGGATTTCCTCGAAACCCTAGGTCGAACCGACGCAAGTTCCCACCCCCGGGAACGCGTCTTTCACCTACTTCTCTCAGGAGACGGTTGCCACCCAGTCCATTCGGGTGGACTTTTGCTTAGCCTCCGATACTCTCGGATCTCGAGATGTCCGAACCTCGACCCGTCTCTACTTCTGTACTTAGTCATCGCTTAGCTAAGTTGCTCAATCCCTCGGACCAAGACTTCGTGCCCAAACCCTAGGTCCAGGGCTTCGGTGGCCAACCCTCGGCCAGGTCTTCGTGCCCAATTCTTCAAACCAGGTCTTTGGTGCCCAACCCTCGGCCAAGACTTAGTGCCCAATTCCTCGAACCAGGTCTTCGTACCCAACTTTCGGTCAGGTCATAGGTGCCCAGCCCTTGGCCAGGACTTAGTGCACAATCTATAATCAGGACTTCGTGCCCAATTCCTGAACTAGGTCTTCATGCCCAATTCCACGAACTAGGACTTAGTGCTCAATTCCTCAAACCAGGTCTTCATGCCTAGGTCAACTAGGACTTTGGTTCACTTTGGTCCAGTTTTCTTCACTCACCCTTCCCTTGTTCAATATATCACTGACTTAAGCATATTATCAAACATTGAAACATTCAGAGGAGGACATCACTGATGCAACTTGCACCAACAGGGGTGAATATCGATATCAAATTTTCAGAAAGCTAGAGAATATACGCAGCGAAAAATAACAGAACAAACGCGAACACAGGTTGGTTTTACTTAGTTCGGAGTCGCGGTCGGCTCCTACTCCATGGCCCACGGTCTTTGACCGTTTACTTTGGGCAATTCTATAGTCGTAAAAAGAGTTTTACAAATTGAGTACAGAAATAGAACTGAAAATTAAACTTGCAACACTTTTCGTTACTATAACACCTGAATTTTTCCAAAATAAACAAAAGAAAACTAAAAAATTCTTTTAAAAGGGTCGAAATAAGGACTCGAACCCGCAACTGCACAAAAGCTTGATTTCAGATTACCAGCCAAGCTACTAAACATTTCAAAAGAATTTGGAATCGATATTAGATAAGTAATAAAAAGCATGTTGGTGCAGGAAGCACCAGACGAACTTTTTTGATTTCAAGTTCGTTAATTATTTTTTCTAACAATGCGCTTGAGTGCAGAAACAAAGCCAGGAAGTGCTAGACTGACGATGTTCAGAAAAAGTTGGAAGCTCAAAAATTACGAAAGCTAACTGACGATGGGCTGTCAGGAAACCAAGTCCTGGCGAAGGGTTGCTGGGCGAAAACCAAGTCCTAGCGAAGGGATGCTGGCACCTGACGATGGGCTGTCAGGAAACCAAGTCCTGGCGAAGGGTTGCTGGGCGAAAACCAAGTCCTGGCGAAGGGCTGCTAGGCGAAAACCAAGACCTGGAGAAGGGCTGCCGGGCAAAAGTCCAACTGGAGGATCCGGTTGGCACCAGGTAAACTCTCCCGAGAGGAGTAGGTGAGGACGCGTTCCCCTTGAGGGAACATTAGGCGTCGGCTCCATTTTGGAGACCAAAGTCAGAACCAAGACAGCCAAGGCTGTATAATTCATTATGTTATTGGTTTATTGTGTTTTGGACTAACCCTGGATGCAGGACCAAAGGAACGTGTGTCTGCAACTCAGAATGCCTCAAAGGAAAGAGGCGATCGCTGACCAGGGCGCCCGGAGTGTCCCGGGCGCCCCCAAGGTAAACACAAAACACAACACAACCAGAAGAACCTCGACAGTACATTCTGAGGGCGCCCCCGCTGTCCCGGGCGCCCCCATGGCGAACCAACTGAAGAAGTTAAGCTGCTGCCGCGTCTGCACTGCACACCCAGGGCGCCCCCAGCCTTACCGAGGAGAGCTCAGCGCTGCAGATAAGGTTTGACCAGGTCAACCAGGGCGCCCCCAGCATCCAGGGCGCCCCAGTCAAGGCCTTATCCCGAGGATTAAGGGATAAGTCGACGACCGCGCCTCTTGTGGATCTGCTGCCACGTGGGGGGGCGCCCCCAGGCCCTATATAAAGGGCCCTCGACCTCCTTCTTCAGAGCATCAATTGCTTCGACGCTTCTGCGCTCTTCTGCTTCCGCGACATGCTCCAGAAATCTTCCAACTCGAGCTGACGACATCCCGCTGCTCCGAAACTTCGATCTACACCGGACGTCGGTAACGAAGAGCTGTATTTAAAGTTTACTAAACTGTTCTTGTTATAATCTTTCTTGTAAACTTTTACGAACTTATAGAATTGCCCGCAGAAAACTGTCAACGACCAGAGAAGTCGACTGCCTTTTAGGGGGACGACAATGCGATTGGATTCAACATCTTCACCACCTTACCATATATATATAGGATGGAAGGGAGAGAAAACCAAGGGTTTTCTTCTCCTTCTTCTTCCCTGCGAAAACGAAGAGAGGAGAGGTTAGGGTTTCTTACCAAAGGGCAACTAGAGTTCTCTCCTAGGGCCAAGGGTAGGAAGAACGCGCAAGAAAGAAGATTCTACGTCGCGTAGTAAGTTTCGAAGCCTAAGGATGTTAGTAGATCACTCACCTGCAATAGAAGTAGTTTCGGATAATTCTAACCAAAATTCTAAGCATTTTGATGATGTGATCCTAGTATAGCAAGACTACGGTCTTGATTTGCCCAAAAAAAGTTTTGAGATTTTGGCACGCAAGGTGTTCGATAAAAGTTCTAAGTAGGACCAAGGTCTTACTAAGCCCTAGAATGAGTTCTAGGACTAAGAAATGAATAAGAAACAAGACCAAGGTCTTGTTGTGTCCTAAAATAAGTTTTGGGACCATTACCTTTTTAAGTGCTAAGTTAGGCATTTAAATACAAGCATGAGTATAAGTTTAAGTATATTACTTTGAAAGACTAAGGTCTTTTTGGCATGTACCGGGCCGAGGCCCACAAGATCTAGGCGAGCCTAGTAGACGCTCTATTAGGGTTCGGTGGCTAGCTACCCCGAAACCTATTAGGGATGCGCGCATTGGTACTATGCCGGGCCCAAAGAAGAATGTTTATTATTTTGAAGTATAAGATAAGTTTCAAGTTTTTCCATAACAAGTATTCATCTCAAGCAAAGTTTCTTTCTAATGCAAGCAATTGTTCCAATTGTATTCATGGGCATCTTTCATGTTGAAGAATGGCATTTCAGTTACAAGCATGTTTCAAAGCAAGCATAAGCATGTTCATATCGAATGCATGTTTGTGAGTTAGGTATCTACTTACTAAGCAAATTGCTTATAGTTGCATCCTTTTATTGCAGATAAAGGTAAAGAAAAGATATAGAGCAAGGAGGCTATAGGATGGATGGTTGGTGCTAGTGGTGGCGGGACGGTGGAATGAGATCCTTCGGGATAAGTTGTTAATATTCCAAGCTCTAAACAATAGAATGTTATGAGTTTCTTGAGTTTGTGATTTTTGGGTCATACTAGTATTTTTATTTCCGCAAAAGACTTTAAGTTGAGTTGTCATGATTTGAAGTTGATACGCATGCTAAATGGAGTATGATTGAGTCCAATTATGATGGTTTATATGATTATGAGTCTTCTATTTGTTGTGTAGTCGAAATGGGATGTATAAGTACACTTGATCAGTGTTTCTGAGACCTGGAAATTGCAGTTCTAGGTGTATCAGTCGTATCAGTCGACTGGTCGAGGAAACAGAAAGATCAGTCGACTGATAACTTATCAGTCGACTAGTTCCAATTTAAAATAGAAAGTGTTGTAGAGTTGTTGGTTAGTGCTTGGGCCTTGCAACAAGAGGTCTAGGGTTCAATTCTTGCCAAAGTCAACAAGAATTAAATTTATTTATTTTTTTTTATTCGTTTGGTTTTGTCCCAGCAGTAAAGTCAACGTAACGGCCCTATAAGTTCAAGGTTAGTAAGAGATGGTCGTTACAAGTTTGGTATCAGAGCAAGTTCCGCCCTTCCGCCACACTGACATCTAGCATCAATCCTGCCTCCTACCAAGTAAGAATGTGAATATGTTTAGATTTTTTTTCCAATACATGTTTTCAATGCATTTTTTCAATACATGTCTTTTATATGAATATGATGATAACATATGCTAGATGAGTATGATGGTAAGTAATATCCTTATTCTCTTTATGATGTATAGTACGAGAATGGCAAGGGGACGTCCTAGAAGGGTCCAAAACGAGGAGCAAGCTCCTAGGGGGCCAGAGGCAACAAAGGCAGTACCACCACCAGATCTCTTAGAGATGATGGCTCAGTTGCAGAGGCAAGTAGCAGAGCAACAATAAGTTATCGCCACGATGATGACTAATCAGCAGACCACTCCTGTTACCCCACTGGTGGCAAATGTTACGGCACCAATTGTGACCGAAGATCCATCGGTTACATCAGTAGTCCTGGCAAGGGGGGTAAGGCAAGAAGCGTACCTCATTCAGTGGCAGAAACTGAAGCCAGAAAATTTCTCAGACACAAGAGAACCATGGGATGCTCAAGCATGGTTCAAAACGTTAGAGAGCATAATGGAGCTACTGGACTGGTCTGAGGTAGAGAAGATTAAGTGCGCCTCCTTTTGTCTTACTGGAGACACTAGAATATGTGGTGGGAGAGAGTCAAGGCCAAGAGGAATGTCAGCCAGATGACATGGGCCAACTTTGCGACTAAGTTCTTCGAAGAATATTTCACATGCGAGTAACCAACAAACATTATGACTAATTCATGGAGTTCAGACAAGGAGACTTATCCGTGGATGAAACAGTGAAGAAGTTTAATCGGTTAGCTCGTCTGTGCCCGGAGCTGGTCGACACTGAAAAAGAGAGAGTCAGGTTGACGTTGAAGATGATAAGGCCTGAGATAGCGTTGAATGTGGCCAGCGGTGTTAATAGACCGCAAATCTCGGAAGAGCTGATAAGTAGTACCTTGATCACTGAGCACTACTTAAATAGTATAAAGGCCACTAGGATGCAACAAAAGCAGGTGGCGGTCCAGAAGTCTCAGGGTAACCCGCAAAACTGGAAGGGGAACCCAAACAAGAGGAAGCAGGAGGATCAGAAAACTTCTGGGAGCAACAAAGGAAGCACATCAAGCAAGCACCCCAAATATCCTTCTTGCCCAAAATGTGGAAGGATGCACCCAGGAGCATGTCGTCAAGGTATGAGCGGGTGCTATATCTGTGGAGTAGAAGGGCATATGGAGAGGGCTTGCCCTAACAAAGCAAACCCACCTCCACCACAGCTTATTCAGTATGGGGGGAAGCCTGCACAGTTGCACCAGATGCAGCCATCACTGGAGGGACCCTACAATAGTCAAGGGAGAGTGGAAGCCTCACCAATCCTGACCAACGCCAGGATTTTCGCCATCACCAAGGAAGAGGTGGCAAATTCTCCTACCGTCGTCACAGGTCGAATACTCATCTTATCTCATTATGCTACTGTGTTATTCGATACTGGTGCAACACATTCTTTTGTGTCAATATCATTCTCCAAGAAACTAGGGATTCCACCAGAGGTGTTGAATGATGAGTTCCTAACAACCCTACCTTCGGGAGAGGTCATGGCATCTACTCAGTGGCTGAGAGCTGTGCCAATTCAGATTTCCAACCGAGAACTCTATGGTGATTTAGTAGTCCTTGACATGAAGGATTATGATATCATCTTAGGGATGGATTTCATGAGCAAGTACAGTGCAAATATTGAATGTCGCAAAAGAAGAGTAAAGTTCACACCAGAAGCAGAACTCCCATTCGAGTTTGTCGGAGACCCGAAGAGAAAGACAAAAAGGTTTCTTTCTAACCTACAAGCTCACTAGATGTTAGATAATGGATGTTCTGGTTATTTAGCGCATATAGTAGATGCAAGGCAAAGAGAAGAGCTAAAGAAAGAAGAAGTACGGGTAGTTTGCGACTATCCGGAGGTGTTTCCTAAAGAGTTACCAGGGCTACCTCCCAATCGGGAAATCAAGTTTGAAATTGAGTTGGCTCCAGGGACCAACCCAATTTCAAAGGCACCTTATCGCATGACGCTAGCAGAATTGAAAGAACTGCAAGAACAACTACAGGAGTTACTCGACAAGGGGTTCATCCGCCTTAGTCATTCACCCTGGGGAGCTCCCGTATTGTTCGTCAAGAAGAAAGATGGATCTATGCGGATGTGCATAGATTATCGAGCCCTGAATAAGGTGACTATCAAGAATAGATATCCTTTGCTAAGGATAGACGATTTATTTGATCAGTTGAAGGGGCAACCGTGTTTTCCAAGATTGATTTGCAGTCAGGGTATCACCAACTCAAAGTCAAGGAGAGTGACGTGCCGAGAACAGCTTTTCGAACAAGATATGGACATTACGAGTTTGTGGTCATGCCTTTTGGAGTGACAAATGCCCCTGCAACGTTCATGGATCTAATGAATCGAGTATTCAAGGAGTTTCTTGATAAGTTCGTCATAGTCTTCATTGATGATATCCTAGTCTATTCAAAGTCTTAGGAAGAACATGACGAATATCTGAGGGTAGTGTTGAAGACGCTACAACAGCAGAAGTTATATGCCAAGTTTTCAAAGTGCGAATTTTGGCTTGACCGAGTGGCTTTCCTAGGCCACATTATTTCCAAGGAAGGTATTATGGTAGACCCCGCCAAGATTGAAGCAGTTAGTAATTGGGGTCGACCAAAGAATGCTAGTGAGATCAGGAGCTTTCTAGGTTTAGCAGGGTACTACAGAAGATTCGTGGAGGACTTCTCCAAGATAGCTTCTCCACTAACCGCCCTTACCAGAAAGAATAAGAAGTACGAATGGACTGAAGATTGTGAGCGGAGCTTTATTGAGTTGAAGAAGAGATTGACAAGTGCTCCCATTCTTACAATTCCAGAAAGTGATAGAAGTTTTGACATATACAGTGATGCCTCAAAGTTGGGACTAGGAGATGTACTCATACAAGAAGGCAAGGTCATTGCTTATGCCTCCCGACAACTCAAGGATTATGAAAAAAACTACCCTACTCATGATCTTGAGTTAGCCGCTGTAGTCTTCACCCGCAAGATGTGGAGACATTACCTATATGGAGTCCAGTGTAGGATTTACACAGATCACCAAAGTCTGAGGTATTTCTTCACTCAGAAGGACCTGAATATGAGACAGCGAAGGTGACTGGAGTTAGTTAAAGATATGACTGTGAGATTCTCTACCACCCCGGCAAAGCAAATAGGGTGGCTGACGCGTTAAGTAGAAAGACTTGCGCAACTTTGATGTCCCTGTCATCACTATCACCACCAATGCAGAAAGAGATAGTAGATTATGGAGTGGAGATCGTAGATGGGCAACTCTCAGCATTGACACTAGAGTCAACTCTGCTTGAGGATATACAGAAAAAGCAAGAGCAAGATTCTGATATTTAAAGGATCAAGCAAGAGATGCAAGAAGGAGAAAGTAAGGAGTTTAGAGTATCTGACAGTGGGATACTCAATTATGGAGATCGTCTATGTGTCCCTAGCAGTGAGGAGCTAAGCAAGAAGATTCTTGAGGAAGCTCATAGAACTCCCTACTCTATGCATCCTGGTTCTACCAAAATATACCAAGATTTGAAAAGAAGATTTTGGTGGTCTGGAATGAAAAGAGATGTAGCTAAGTATGTCAGTACCTGCCTGACGTGTCAAAGAATGAAAGCAGAACACCAGAGGTCAGGAGGAGTCCTACAGCCCATACAGATTCCGGAGTGGAAATGGGAAGACATAGCCATGGACTTCATTGTTGGTCTACCCAAGACAACAAATAGCTATGATGCTATCTGGGTAATTGTAAACAGATTGACCAAGTCTACCCATTTCTTAGCAATCAAAGTGTCCTACTCCATAGAAAGACTAGCCCAGTTATATGTTCAGGAAGTGATCCGATTGCATGGAGTTCCAAAGACCATTATCTCTGATAGAGATGGTCGTTTTACTTCACACTTTTGGGAGTGTGTACAGATAGCACTTGGCACCAAACTGAAGTTTAGCACAACTTCCCATCCTCAGACTGAGGGCAGACAGAAAGAGTAAATCAAGTTTTAGAAGATATGCTCAGAGCTTGTGCATTAGATTTCAATGGCAATTGGTGCAAGTACTTATGCTTAGCTGAGTTCGCCTACAATAATAGTTACCAAGCTACTATTGGTATGACGCCTTATGAAGCTCTTTATGATAGGAGGTGCAGATCTCCTATCTGTTGGTATGAAGGTGGTGAGAAGAAAGAAATGTGGTTCCAGACTGATCTTATTGAGGATACTACAGAAGCTATAAAGAGCATCCGCCAAAGAATAGAAACTGCTCAGAGTAGGCAGAAGAGTTATGCCGATGCGCGGCGCAGACCACTAGAGTTCGAGGTTGGGGATACAGTTTTCCTCAAAGTAGCCCCATGAAAGGAGTAATGAGATTTGGAAAGAAAGGCAAGCTAAGTCCTCGTTACATATGACTCTACCTAGTAACGAAAAGAGTTGGCAAGGTAGCTTATGAGTTAGGGATACATCCAGAGATGTCAGCTATCCATAATGTGTTCCATGTCTCAATGTTAAAGAAACATGTTCCCGATGTCAACCAAGTGATTGAGCCACAGACAGTACAAGTTCAAGAAGATTTTAGTTATGAAAGTCGACCTATTCAATAATAGATCGAGCAGTCAGGAAACTGAGGAACAAAGAGGTACCATTAGTGAAGGTTCTATGGCTAAACCAGAAGCATGAAGAGGCAACTTGGGAAATAGAAGATAGCATGAGGCAAAAGTATCCGGGGTTATTCTAAGTTCGAGGACGAACTTTTCATAAGGTAGGGAGGATTGTAACATCTGAATTTTTCAGAATTTTTCCAAAATAAACAAAAGAAAACTAAACATTTCTTTTAAAAGGGTTGAAATAAGGACTCGAACTCGCAACATGCACAAAAGCTTAATTTCGAATTACCAACCTAGCTACTAACCATTTTGAAAGAATTTGGAATCGATATTAAATAAGTAATAGTAAGCACTCTTTAGGGGAAATGGTTCAACTTCCACTTAATATATATAGGATGGAAGGGAGAGAAAATCAAGGGTTTTCTTCTCCTTCTTCTTCCCTGCGAAAACCAAGAGAGGAGAGGTTAGGGTTTCTCACCAAAGGGCAACTAGAGTTCTCTCCTAGGGCCAAGGTGGGAAGAATGCACAAGGAAGAAGATTCTACGTCGGGTAGTAAGTTTCGAAGCCCAAGAATGTAAGTAGATCACTCACCTGCAATAGAAGTAGTTTCAGATAATTCTAACCAAAATTTTAAGCTTTTTGATGATGTGATCCTAGTATAGCAAGACCACGGTCTTGATTTGCCCAAAACAAGTTTTGGGATTTCGGCACGCAATGTGTTCGATAAAAGTTCTAAGTAGGACCAAGGTCTTACTAAGCCCTAGAATGAGTTCTAAGACTAAGAAATGAGATAAGAAACAAGACCAAGGTCTTGTTGTGTCCTAAAATAAGTTTTGGGACCATTACCTTTTTAAGTGCTAAGTTAGGCATTTAAATACAAGCATGAGTATAAGTTTAAGTATATTACTTTGAAAGACCAAGGTCTTTTTGGCATATAACGGGACGAGGCCCACAAGATCAATCGAGCCTAGTAGACGCTCTATTAGGGTTCAGTGGCTAGCTACCCCGAAACCTATTAGGAGCGCGTGCATTGGTACTATGCCGGGCCCAAAGAAGAATGTTTATTATTTTGAAGTATATGAAGTATAAGATAAGTTTCAAATTTTTCCATAACAAGTATTCATCTCAAGCAAAGTTTTTTTCTAATGCAAGCAATTGTTCCAATTGTATTCATGGGCATCTTTCATGTTGAAGAATGACATTTCAATTACAAGCATGTTTCAAAGCAAGCATAAGATGTTCATATTGAATGCATGTTTTGTGAGTTAGGTATCTACTTACTAAGCGAATTTCTTATAGTTGCATCCTTTTATTACAGATAAAGGTAAAGAAAAGATATCGAGCAAGGAGGCTACAGGATGGATGGTTGGTGCTAGTGGTGGCGGGACGGTGGAATGAGATCCTTCGGGATAAGTTGTTAATGTTCCAAGCTCTAAACAATAGAATGTTATGAGTTTCTTGAGTTTGTGAAAATTCGGGATAAGTTGTTATGAGATCCTTCGGGATAAGTTGTTAAAATTTTTTCCATACTTAGAAAAATTTTTCCAAAACTAAATCTTTATCAAATTAAAATCTTACATTATCGACCGAGTGGATGAAAAAATTTCCCTGAATCCGAAGGGAGTTGTGTGTAGCTTGAACGAAGTGTTGTGCATGAGCGATGTTTCAAAGTTGGGGGTGAACCCCTTTTATAGCACCCATGGGGCGCCTGTGTCGATGGGGCGCCTACACTTGGCCTTCCCTATGCGAACTCCTATCCTTAGGCTCGGTCAGCACTTATCCATCTTCACTAGGGCGCCTGAGCTGATGGGGGCGCCCGTATGGTCCCGGGCGTCTGAGCTGAGTATGTCCAGAGGCTTCGTGGCAGTTTTGCTTCGCTTGCTTTGTTTTAGCCTTCAACTCGGGCGCCCGTATCCATACGGGCGCCTAGCCCCAGTGGGGCGCCTCACTCCTTTGAGGCGCCTGAGCTGCAGAAACACATTCCTTCGTTCCTTGCAACCAAGGTTAGTTCCAAAACATAAGAAGCAAATATGTTAGCCATTATTTACAGCCTAAGCTGTCTTGGTTCTGACTTTGGGTCTCCCAAATGGAACCCTAGGTCGAACCGACGCCTACTGTTCCCTCGTACGGGGAACGCATCCTTACCTACTCCTCTCAGGAGAGTTTACCTTTTGCCAACCGGCTCCTCCGGTTGGACTCTTGCCCAATCCACCTGACCAGGTCTTCGTGCCCAACTTCCGGTCAGGTCTTCGGTGCCCAGCCCTTCGCCAGGACTTCTTGCCCAGTCCTCGACCAGGACTTCTTGCCTAGTGTACCTAGGACTTTTCCTGAACACTTAGTAAGCTCGTTAGATCACAGTAACACCTTAACTTCTGAACCCTTTGCCATTATCAAAACTCAGGTTTGACTTAGGTGCTTCCTGTATCAACAATCTCTCCCTTTTTGATTTATGGCAACACGGTTCAAAAAGTTAAGTTAAAAAAAGTAACAAGCAACGAATTGAAAAAATATTTAGTTTCCTCCCCCTGAAATGAAAATTCTCCCCCTGAATTTTTTAAAAATAAGTGGGTTTTTGTTTAATCTTCTAAGTGCTTTAGATCCAGAAAGTTTTTTTTTCACACTTGAGAAAAAATTTTCACATTATACTTAGAAAATTTTTAGAAAATTTTTTTCCATACTTAGAAAAATTTTCCAAAACAAATTTTTCACACTTTGAAAAAATTTCCAAGAAAGTTTTTCAAGTTTTCCACACTTAGAAAAATTTCTAAAAAAAATTTAAGTTTTCCACACTTAGAAAATTTCATTTTTGAAATGCTTAGATTTGGAAACATTTTTAAGCATTTATTTACTTTACTTTTTGAAAAGGATATAAAATTTTTGAAAAATTAATTTTGAAAAAAAAAAAACTTCTTTTCTCTCCTTTCCTTTCTCTCCCCCTTTGCCATATATCAAAAAAATGATTATAGCACAAAAAAAAATTAGAGCAACAAAAAATTGAGTTCTGTATTGAACCAACTCTAATAAGCATAAACTGGACCAAACCAAATTAAACTGTTTTTGTTCGGGTCCTGTCTAACCCAGTTAGCTACTTACTGACTGTTATAAACAGTAGCTTTCACTAGGGTTAGTCAAGTTAAGTGATCTGATCAAGTTAGATTTTCTAAGCTTGACACTTAACATGATTGCTGTTCATTTGGTATTTATTACCCCAATTACTGCAGATGCACTGACTTAAAGCATCTTGAATCAAGGCATAGACCTAAGCATCTCAACCTAGTCTAGGTTATCAATCAAAAGTACCCTAAGGTGCTTGTGAGATGCTGGCTTCTAAATCTATAGGTGCATGTAGTTCTAGGGTTAGGGCCTAAGCTAAGTCCATTTGTGAAAAATCCCTAGTTTTGAAGGGGGTAAGTTTTTGAAAAAAAAAACTAAGTCGGAAAATCATTTTAAATTTAAAAAAAATGATTTTTCACAACATATTAATTAACAGATAATAAATAAAATAATTTTTGAAAAAAAATGTAGAGCGGTCCTATTCTACTAAGCATAACCCTAACTGCCTTCTTAGTGAGCTAAACTCAGACTCAGGTAAGGGTTTGGTAAAGATATCAGCTAAGTTTGACTTTGAGTCCACATGCTTAAGGACTATTTCACCCCTGGATACATGATCCCTTACAAAGTGATGTTTAACTTCTATATGCTTTATTGTTGAGTATTGAATTGGGTTTTTGGTTAGATTGATTGAGCTTATGTTATCAATGTAGACTTGGGTTTGGGTGTAGTCAAGTTGGAAGTCCTTAAGAGTGTGCATCATCCATAAGAGTTGTGCCACACACTCTCCTAAAGCAACATATTCTGCTTCGGTTGTAGATAGGGCTACGCAGTGTTGCTTTCTACTGCACCAATTGACTAGACTATTTCCTAAAAGTTGGCAGCTTCCACTTGTACTTTTTCTATCTAATTTGCATCCAGCATAGTCAGAGTCAGAGTATCCTGACAGTTCAAAGGTTGAGGTCCTAGGATACCAAATCCCTACATTTAGGGTGCCCTTAATGTATCTAAGTACTCTTTTTAGGGCTGCTAAGTGTGTTTCCTTAGCACAGGTTTGGTATCTAGCACACATTCCTACAAAGAAGAGGATATCAGGTCTGCTGGCTGTAAGATAAAGTAGACTTCCAATCATACTCCGGTATAGCTTAAGATCTACAGGTTTACCTTCAGGGTCACTATCAATCTTGACTTTTGTGGCCATAGGGGTACTTATGCTTTTGTAGTTATCCATTTTAAATTTCTTTATTAACTCCTTAGCATATTTGGATTGGTGAACATAATTACCATCCCTAGTTTGCTTAATTTGCAGTCCTAAGAAGAAATTTAGCTCACCAACTAAGCTCATTTCAAATTCATTTCCATTATTTTTACAAATTCCTTTAAAAAGTTTAAGTTGGTAGATCCGAAAATTATGTCGTCAACATAGATTTGGGCAATGAAGATGTCTTTTTCTAAGGTTTTAACAAAAATGGTGGAGTCAATTTGTCCTTGGTTAAATTCCTTAGAAATAAGGTAAATTGATAGGCATTCATACCATGCTCTAGATGTCTGTTTTAATCCATAAAGTGCCTTTTTAAGTTTAAAAACGTGGTCAGGTTTTTCTAGGTCCTCAAACCCTGGGGGTTGTCCTACATAGACTTCTTCTTTAATGAACCCATTTAAAAGGTTGACTTAACGTCCATTTGATAGAGTTTGAACCCTTTATGAGTTGCAAATGCTAACAACATTCTAATTGACTCAAGTCTGGCTACTGGGGCATAGGTCATTTTGCTATTAAGCGAGTTTTATTTCTAACTATTTCCCCTTGGTCATTTAGTTTGTTCCTAAACACCCACTTAGTATCTATAATAGATTTGCCCTCAGGTTTAGGTACTATTCCCAGACTTGATTTCTCTCAAATTGGGCTAATTCCTCTTGCATAGCTATGATCCAATCAGGATCAGGTAAGGCTTCCTCTATAGTCTTAGGTTCAATTTTTGAAATTAGTGCGATCTGACTAAATTTCTATAGGAAGACCTAGTTCTGACTCCTAAGGTTGGATCACCCACAATTTGATCAGAAGGGTGACTGAGTCTGGGTTTCTTGGTTCTTCTAGAATTTGGTTCAGCCTCAGGTCCGGCTGGACGGTTTGGTTCAGTATTTCGTTCAACTACTTGGTTGGTTTAATTATTGGTTCAGTTGATGCAGTAGTTGGTTCAAGAGTTAGTTCATTTAGAGGTTCAATTAGTGGTTCAATTGATGTTTCATTTGTTTGTTCATTTTCTTCCTGATCAGTATTTGATTGGTTCAGGTTTTGGTTATCAGATTTGGATTAGTCTCCTCATCAAAGATTAAGTTAGTTGTTTCTTCAATTGTATTAGTTTGTTTATTGTAAACCCTATAGGCTCTACTAGTTGTTGAGTATCCTAAGAAGACTCCTGAGGTTGACTTAGACTGAAATTTACCTTGATAGTCCTTGGTGTTCAAGATGTGGACTTTGCACCCAAAGACCCTTAGGTAATACAGGTTGGGCAGTCTATGGTAATATAGTTCATAAAGAGTCTTATTGTGTCTTTTGTTAATTAGGACCCTATTTTGGATATAGCAAGCTGTACTAATTGCTTCCGCCCAGAACTGGTTAGCTAGGTTGAATTCATTGAGCATGGTCCTAGCGGCTTCCTGAAGGGTTCTGTTCTTTCTTTCTACTATCCCATTTTGCTGGGGGGTTCTAGGACAGGAAAACTCGTGAATATATCCATTTATTTTACAGAATTCCTCAAACCTTTGATTCTCAAATTCTCCCCGTGATCACTTCTAAGTCTTTTGATTTTGGTATCATTTTGATTTTCGATTATCTTGCATAAGTCAATAAACAGGTTTAGGGTTTCATCCTTAGATTTTAGGAACCTAACCCAGGTAAACCTAGAATAATCATCGATAATGACTAAGCAGTACCGGTTCCGCTTAGTGACTTGGTTCCATGTGAATCAAATAGGTTAAGGTGCAGGAGCTCAAGTGTGGTTTGGGTTAAGTCTGATTGAATTTGCTTGTGATTAGACCTGGTTTGTTTACCTTGGTTACATGAGTTACATATCTGTTTTCACAGTTCTTAATTTTTGGTACTCCTTTAATTAGATCAAGCTGGGTGATTTTGGAAATTAGTCTAACATTTGTGTGACCTAGTCTCCTATGCCAGAGGTTGGATTCTTCTAGTTGAGTTAAGAGGCATTTTGGTACTACAGGTAGATTGATAGTATAAACATTGTTTTTCCTAGTACCCTTAAGCATGACTTCTGAGTCTTGAAGATTTCTAATTAGGCAGTCAGAGTTGGTAAATGTAACTACATAGCCAGTATCACATAATTGACTTATACTAAGCAAATTAAATTTGAAATTCTCAACCAAGAGTACCTTTTTAATTACGAAGTCAGATTTGAGTTCAATGTTACCTGACCCAATGACTTTGAGTGTAGCATTGTTGCCAAATGCTACTGAGCCTAGGTTTTTGAACTTCAGTTTGGTGAATTTCAATTTGTCTCCAGTCATGTGTCTGGAGCATCCACTATCCAACATCCATTGGTCCAAATCTTTATGTTCCTACACATAAAGTATTTATTGATTTGGATCCAATTAGAATTAAGGATAGCTTAAATTGATTTTCACAACCTAGTCTGTCTCACCCAATCTAGTGTTATCAATCACGTTATCCTTATGGGTTTTGTGAGACAAGTTTTAATAAAAGTGAAGATTTTAATTTGAAATGCATGGTTAATTTTAAAAAGTTAAATTAATTTTAAAAATTTTAATTAAGTTTAAGTTTATTTTGAAAAATTGTGTTGAATCTAAGATTAATTGAAATTTGTGTTAGATTCAAATCTGACAATAGTAAAGTGAATTTGATTTTCAATAATTGGTTTCCAGGTCTTGGCGAGACACTAGGCCTTCTTTGGCCGTAGCCTTATTGGATCATCAACCCTTTCCTTGACAAAGCCTTTTATTGAAAATTCATCTTCAAGTTACTCCATGAAAGATTTTGGTCTAACTAGTTTGGGTCTTGGATCGGTAGCTTCGGCTAGTTCCACCAAAATGGCTTCCCTAACGTACTATCATCTCACCTCCGCCCAATACTATATTGTTCAAATGTCAATTAAGTCGTTTAGTCCTTAGTCTAACCGATCCTAGGTCTAAGCATAATGAATTACTGAAGGAAATAAACAAGCAAGCATGCAATAAGATTAAAGAAGTAAGCAAAAAACTTATCTAATTATGAAAATTGTTTTTAAATTGGCTTCCCCTGGACTATAGCCTTGATAATGATTAGGCAAGATGTGAATCTTGTCCTTGGGGATCCAATACTGGTTTGGTTTAGCTTAGTTGTTCAAGCAAAGCTTGGGGACCCATGCTTGAACTTTGGCTTTAGGTTGGTTCAATACAGCATAATAAGACTGTTGTCTAGACTTGGTTCGATACCCTAATCCAGATCGGTTAAGAACGAACTTCTGTTTTCCAAGGATCATATCAAGACCCTTGGAACCCGAAGTGAATCGTTCTAAAGTCACTCTGAGCTCCTTGACTTGAGTTTTCAAGGAGGAATTCTCTTTCTTAAGCTTTTCAACTTGAGTAGAGTTTCCTTCTTGAACCTTCTCGGTCAAGGATCTCGAGTCGGCTTCCTCTTTCAGGAGTTTTACTTCCTGTCGGAGGGACTCAACCCAGATTTTGGCTTTCGCCAAGTTATGAGATAAATAAACAATTAATTTGGATAGTTCAATTTCAGAATAGCCTCTTACCATTATTTGGCCGTTTTCTGAGATTGTGAGTCTTCCGTCATCTGGCTCCAATTCCGACCCGGTGTCAATGTCTTCCAAAGCGGTTAAGGCGAGAAGGTTTGATTGTGGGGCCTCTTCTTCTTCTTCTGAGGAAGATTCATCTCACGTGACTTGAAGAGCTTTCTTCCTTCGTGTCTTCTTTGCCTCCTTCAGATTGGGGCACTCTGATTTGTAATGTCCCTTCTTGTTGCATTCGTAGCAGGTGACATTTGTTTTGCCTTTTGAAGTTGAAGGTTCAGCTAGATCTTCCTTTCGTCGGCTTACTTTCTTTCTGTTTGTCTGGTGCTTCAGCTCCTTGTAGTAGTCCCGAGCTAGTCGAACCAACTTGGGTCGATCCCCTTCACTGTCTTCTGAGTCTGTGTCTGAGTCAGACTCGTGTGCTGGTTGAGGTTTCTTCTTAAGGACATTTCCTTGGGATTTTCCTGCAACAAAGGCAATACTTTTCTCGACCATTGTGGAGTTAGTCTGTTCAAGCAATTCTAATTCTGAGAAAAGTTCATCTAACTTAATTTTTGAAAGGTCCCTGGAAACCTTGTAAGCATCTACCATAGATGCCCACAGTGTGTTCCTGGGGAACGTGTTTAGAGTATACCTGATTAGGTCACAGTTCTCTATCTTGTGACCTATTGTATGCAGCTCATTCATTAGCTCCTGGATTCTGGCGTGGAGTTGTGCTGCTAATTCTCCTTCATTCATCTTGATCGTGTAGAGTTTGTTCAGCAACAGATCTCTTTTGCTGATTTGGTGTCGGAGGTGCCTTCGTGTAGCTCAATCAGCTTGCTCCAAAGTTCTTTGGAACTGTTGAAAGGACCAACCCGGTTCAGCTCTTCCTTGGTCAATCCGCATTGCAACGTCTGAGTTGCCTTTGCATCAGCCTCGATCTTCTTTTTCAACGAGGCATCCCATTCCAAGTAGTGTTGTGCCACTCCTTCTGCGTTCTTGGGAATTTCCAGGCCAGATTGGATAATTATCCACATGCCCACCTGAGATTTCAGGTGGACTTCCATCCTGCTTTTCCAGTAGGAGAAATCTTCTCTACTGAAAAGCGGTGGTCTGGCTGTGCTGAATCCCTCTTGTATGACCATTAATATTTTCTAAAAAAGAAAAACAAAGAAAACTTGTTCCAAGACTTGGTCTTGGATTAGTAGTGCGGAAGAAAATTAATAGAAATGAAAAACGATCGAGTGGTGTTGCACCAACCTCCACCAACCTCGATTAACGAGAAAGATTCAAAAAAAAAATTAAAATTAATTCCATAAAACAGAAAAAAAAATTCTCAAATTGGTGGTTACACCAATTTGAGTCACCCGCTCTGAGAATATATGCAGCAGAAAATAACAAAACAAACGCGAACACAGGTTGGTTTTACTTGGTTCAGAGTCGCGGTGGGCTCCTATTCTAAGGCCCACGGTCCTTGACCGTTTACATTGGGCAATTTTATAGTCGTAAAAAGAGTTTTACAAATTGAGTACAGAAATAGAACTGAAAATTAAACTTGCAACACTTTTCGTTACCGACGCCCGAGGTGGATCAAATTTCGGAGCAGAGGGTCATCGTCAGCGCTGGAATCTCGAAGTCGGAGTTTGTCGGAGCGTAGTGCTTGAACGAAAATGCTTGGAGCGTTGAGAGCGATGTTCTTCGAAGCCTTGGGGGTGAACCCCCTTTTATAGCACCCATGGGGCGCCTTTGTTGATGGGGGCGCCTACACGTGGCCTTCCCTGCGCAATCTCTTATCCGCAGGCTCGATCAGCGCTTATCCATCTTCACTAGGGCGCTGAGCTGATGGGGGCGCCCATATGATCCGGCGCCTAAGATGAGTATGCCCGAGGCTTCGTGGCAGTTTTGCTTCGCTTGCTTTGTTTTAGCCTTCAACTGGGGCGCCCGTCTCCATACGGGCGCCTAGCCCCAGTGGGGCGCCTCACTCCTTTGAGGCACCTGAGTTGCAGAAACACATTCCTTCGTTCCCTGTAACCAAGGTTAGTTCCAAAACACAAGAAGCAAATATGTTAGCCATTATTTACAGCCTAAGCTGTTTGGTTCTGACTTTGGGTCTCCCAAATGGAACCCTAGGTCGAACCGACGCCTACTGTTCCCTCGCACGGGGAGCGCGTCCTCACCTACTCCTCTCAGGAGAGTTTACTTTTGCCAACCGGCTCCTCCGGTTGGACTTTTGCCTAATCCACCTGACAGGTCTTCGTGCCCAACTTCCGGTCAGGTCTTCGGTGCCCAGCCCTTCGCCAAGACTTCTTGTCCAGTCCTCGACCAGGACTTCTTGCCCAACTTCCGGTCAGGACTTCTTGCCTAGTCCTCAACCAGGACTTCTTGCTCAACCCTTTGCCAGGACTTCTTGCCTAGTGTACCTAGGACTTTTCCTACATACTTAGTAAGCTCGTTAGATCACAATAACACATTAACTTCTGAACCCTTTGCCATTATCAAAACTCAGGATTGACTTAGGTGTTTCCTGCACCAACAATATGATACTATATAACCTTCTTGATGGGCCATTAAAATATCTTGCGTGACAAAAACACGAAAAATGTAACAAGACTATGTCTTGAATTAGTAGTATGGGAATAGAATAACGTACTTGAAAAAAATATCGCTCGAGTGATATTGCACTAATTTCAAGAAAATAAATAAATAATTGTATATATCCAGGATTAGTTTTGACGTAGTCAACCGAGTTAAGTTTGGTCATGTGCGCTTGATGCCTGATGTCTAGTGTACAAGAACTTAGGAGCACAAGAAGTTGAGCGGAAGATACAACGAGCGAGAAGGATGATACGGGAAGAGAGTTAATAGGCTTGGTGCATCCGAGGGACGAGGAGCTACAGAAGAGTACACCGGTAGAGCGAGAATAATGCATGTGGTACATCCGAGTGACAAGAAGCTAGGGAGGAAGTCAAGGGACATAGACCCTTGGTATTCATTAGATGAGTATAAATACCCCCTTGTCAAAGGCTAGAGTGTGCATCTCTCTTCCTCTTCTTTCTTCTTCCTTGTCCATAACTCCCTAGTGGAGGTTCTTGTGCTTTGTGAACCATCCCAAGTTGCTAGCACAACTAAGGTGGTTCCTCTCCGAGGCGTAGATCGTGTTCGTGTGGATACGCATAAAGACACGGACACTTGAACGTGTAAGAGATCCGGCGAACCAAAGGACTAGCGGGATAAGCGAAGGGCACGCGACAAAGGTATTCCTATAAGATAGGAATTGTAGATCACTTTATATGAGTTTTTCTTTCGCATGGATCGCTCGAGGGATCTTATTTCCGCTGCGATTTTAAATATTTTTACCTATATATCCCAACAGTGGTATCAGAGCCACTTGCGAAAGATTGTACAAAGTTTAGAAAACCTTTATATGTGATATAGATGTAGGATATAAATTTATTATAGATTGTATAATGTATGAGCATTTGTTGAGATACAAAAGTTTGTGTTGATCAAACTAAAAGTCTATAGCATCATCATATGAAATATGAAAGTGTGCTATGATGTGAATGTACTCGACAAATTTTATAACCTATGGTTTAGCTCATGAGCATTTTTACAATCATAATAAAAATTGATGTCCTAAATCTATTGTATGTGATTGATGACATGGTGCATGGTTATGGCCTTAACCCCAATATGATTGGATGAATATGTGTGTGTGTGCATGTTGTAATTCATAATGCGGCCTACGTGTCGTGCCTTGTCTCTATTTTTCCAAGTTGTAAAAATAGATTTAGACTCGAATGTAACTCGAGTTTTCATACATTGTAATGTACAAAAGGAGTAGTGGAGTGTCCATTGAAGAATGAAGTTACAAGAAGAATGCCGACCGCACATGATGACCGAATGATGCACTTGGAGAAGATGTTATCCCTAGTTGACCATCGATCTTCTCATTGGCTTGGGAAGATCGTAGTATACGGGCCATAACTATGTCACGTTTTATCGCTTATATATTGATATATGCAATGTGTGTATGTGATGCATGATTAGATAAATAGTTATCTCAATTAAGTTTAACTTAATATGCCTATCAAAGTTTGGTACTCATAAACTACCTCGATCATTTGTTGTTGGGTTTGCCAAAGCAAAGTGATGCATTTTATCTTGGTAGAGTGCGAGAGGACAATTGTGATGTCCCGCTATCAAACTTTGGGTGAGACTTAACTAAGTCCCCTCAATTAGATTGAGAAATTTGGAGGCATATCCCAAAAGTTGGGAAAATGGGTAAGAGAACAATTATTCCATGACTTGGGCGATTAGCCAAAGCTAACTCAAGATGATGTGTAATGTGGATCTTGACCCTTTGTTTCAAAGAATTGCATGAAATGTAATTGGTAAAATTTTACCTACCTAATTATACCAAGTCTTGGGCGATTAGCCAAAGCTAACTCCAGATGAAGTATAATATGGATCTTGTCCCACATGAATAATGATTGCTATTTGGTTTGGAGCTAGTAGTGTTGGTAAATTGATTTTGCCTACATCCATGACTAGCCCCAACCAAAGCTCTATGATTCAGTGGGAGCATCATTTAATTAAAGGCCTAATTAAATGAATTAGATATGATACTTATTTCTGCATAATTTTACTGCTGTAGATCACCATGTCATCTAACACGTCAAATACTCTCTCTTTGCGATCCATCCTAGAGAAGGACAAGCTCAACGGAGCTAATTTCCTGGACTGGTACAGAAACTCGAGGATAGCCCTCAAACAAGAACGAAAACTGTACGTCCTAGAGCAATCTCTTCCAGAAGCACCCGCCGCTACCGCTACCCGTGCCGAAAAGGATGCTTACAAGAAGCATCAGGATGATACACTTGATGTATCATGCCTTATGCTTGCCACCATGAACTCTGAGTTTCAGAAGCAACATGAGAACATGAATGCACATGATATGTTGAGCATCTAAAGTAACTATATCAAGGGCAAGCTAGGCACGAGTGGTTTGAGGTGTCTAAAGCCCTATTTGCATGCAAGATGCAAGAAGGAACTCCTGTAGGAACTCACGTACTCAAGATGATTGGGTATGTCGAGAACCTTGAAAGACTAGGATTTCCACTGGGCCAAGAATTGGCTACGGACCTTATCTTGCAATTGTTGCCAGAAAGGTACAATCAATTTGTCATGAACTATAACATGAATGAAATTAACAAGCCTTTGCCTGAGATACTCAGCATGTTGAGAACTACTGAACCTAATCTCAAGAAAACCAAAACCAGTAATGTACTGATGGTACAAAAGGGAAAAGGCAAATGGAAGCCTAAAGATAAGGTGCCTAAGGAAGGGACCTGCTTCCACTGTGGTGAGACCGGACATTGGAAGAGGAATTGCAAACATTGCCTGGAGGAAGTAAAGAAGAAAAGAAGTGAGACTTCTGCCTCAGGTATTTTTGTTATAGAAGTCAATCTATCTATCTCTTCTTTTTGGGTATTAGATACCGGATGCGCGTCTCATATTTGTACTAATGTGCAGGGCTTTCAAAGAGCTAGATAATTGACAAAGGGCGAAGTGGATCTACGAGTAGGCAATGGAGCAAGAGTCGCTGCCATAGCTGTAGGAACTTATTCCTTGTCTTTGCCCACTGGGCTTATCTTAGAACTAGAGGAGTGCTTTTATGTACCTGCATTGACTAAGAATATAATTTCAGTATCTTGTTTGGAGAAGAAAGACTTCATTTATCATAAAGGACAAATGTTGTTCTATAATGTTAAATGACATGTTCTATTGTAATGCACCACTTATGAATGAACTCTATGTTCTAGACCTTGAGAACCCAATCTATAACATAAATATCAAACGGTTCAAACCCAATGATACGAACCAAACATATATCTGGCATTGTCGCTTAGGACATATAAATGAGAGTCGTATATCCCAGCTCCATAAGGATGGATTACTGGACTCATTTGATTTTGAATCATATGAGACATGTGAATCTTGTCTTCTAGGCAAGATGACCAAGACTCCATTTAGTGGACACGGCGAAAGAGCGACAGACTTGTTAGGACTCATACATACTGATGTATGTGGACCTTTCAATGTCGCAGCTAGAGGAGGCTATCAGTACTTCATCACTTTTACTGATGATGTCAGTAGATACGGCTATGTGTATCTCATGAAACACAAGTCGGAATCCTTTGAAAAGTTCAAAGAATTCAAAAGTGAAGTACAAAACAACTTGGCAAGAGTATTAAGATGTTTCGATCAGATCGAGGTGGTGAATACCTTAGCCAAGAGTTTCGTGACCATCTAGTAGAGTGTGGGATCATATCCAAACTCACTCCACCTGGGACATCACAATGGAATGGTGTGTCCGAGTGGAGAAATCGTACTCTATTAGATATGGTACGATCAATGATGAGTCAGACAAGCATTCCTACTTCCTTCTGGGGATTCACTCTAGAGTCGACTCTTTTCATACTTAACCGAGTTCCATTAAAGGTTGTCACAAAGACACCATATACGATATGGACTGGGAAGAGTCCCACGATATCTTTTATGAAGATTTGGGGTTGTGAGACTTACGTTCGACGTCAAGTCTCAGATAAACTAGGACCCAAATTTGATAAGTGCTATTTTGTAGGATATCCCAAGGAAACGAAGGGATATTACTTTTACAATCCCACACAAGGCAAAGTGTTTGTCGCTAGAAATGGTGTTTTCTAGAAAAGGAGTTTATTTCTAGAAGAACTAGTGGGAGTAAAATCCATCTTGAAGAAGTTCAAGATGTAGATAGTACTGAGGCCTTAATGGACATTGAACATGCACCACAAGATGTTGTGGATCATGAGATTATTGCATAAGAAGTTGTGGAACAACAAGATGTTCAAGTAGACCAACCTCTTCGCAGATGTGATAGGATACGTCGTCAGCCTGAGAGATACTCATTTCTCTTGTCTGACCATAATGACGTTATGCTTATTGAGTTGAATGAGCCTACATCCTATCAAGAAGCTGTGATGAGCCCAAATTCTGAGAAATGGCTAGAGGCCATGAGATCTGAAATGGAATCCATATACACTAATCATGTATGAACTTTGGTTGATCTGAGGGGATTAAACCCATTGGGTGTAAGTGGGTCTTTAGAAGAAAGACTGACATGGATGGACGCATGCATACCTATAAAGGGCGATTGGTAGCTAAAGGTTTCAAACAAATTCATGGTATCGACTATGATGAAACCTTTTCACCAATGGCGATGCTTAAGTCTATTCGGATCATGCTTTCTATTGTAGCTTACCATGATTACGCGATCTGGCAGATGGATGTCAAAACCGCATTCCTAAATGGGAATCTACTCGAGGATGTGTACATGACACAACCTGAGGGTTTTGTGGATCCAGAGCATGCTGAAAAGGTATGTAAGTTGCAAAGGTCCATTTATGGGCTAAAGCAAGTTTCTCGAAGCTGTAATCTTCGATTCGATGATGCAATCAAAGCGTTTGGTTTCATCAAGAATAAAGATGAACCATGTGTCTACAAGAGGGTTAGTGGGAGCACAATTGTCTTCCAAATCTTGTATGTAGATGACATACTCCTCATTGGGAATGATATCCCTTCACTACAGTCTGTGAAGACGTGTCTAGGGAATTGTTTCTCAATGAAAGACTTAGGCGAAGCAGCCTATATCCTAGGCATCAAGATCTATAGAGATAGATCTAAGAGATTGCTTAGCTTAAGTCAGAGTACATATATTGACAAGGTGCTTAATCATTTTGCCATGCAGAATTCCAAGAAGGGATTTCTGCCAATGTCACATGGTGTGAGTCTTTCGAAGACTCAAGATCCCTCTTCTAAGGAGGAGAGAGATCGTATCCGCTATAGGGTCTATCATATACGTCATGCTTTGTACTCGTCCAGATGTCTCGTATGCTTTGAGCATGACGAGCAGGTACCAGTCAGACCCAGGTGAAAGTCACTGGACAGCTGTCAAGAATATTCTTAAGTACTTACGAAGGACGAAAGAATATTTCTTGATATTTGGAGGCAATGAGGAGCTAGCTGTAAAGGGTTACAGTGACGCAAGCTTCCAAACATACATGGATGATTTTAGATCGCAGTCAGGGTATGTATTTTGCCTAAATGGTGGCGATGTGAGCTGGAAGAGTTTGAAGCAGGACACAGTCGCAGATTCTACAATAGAGGCCGAGTATATTGTCGCGTCTGAGGTGGCAAAAGAGGTTGTTTGGATACGGAAGTTCATTACAGAACTTGGTGTGGTTCCTAGCATAGTAGACCCCATAGACCTCTATTGTGACAACAATGGGGCTATTGCACAGGCTAAGGAACCTCAGTCACATCAGCGGACCAAACACATACTACGGCGCTTCCATCTCATTCGAGAGATCATCGATAGAGGAGATGTGAGGATATGCAGAGTACCCATAGATGCTAACATCGCGGATCCTTTGACTAAGGCTTTGGCACAAAAGAAGCATGATGGTCATACCAAGTCACTGTAATATCTAATACCCAGTGACCTGGTATGACCATTATGCTTCTTTTGTGCCAAAGCCTTAGTCAAAGGATCCGCGATGTTAGCATCTATGGGTACTCGGCATATCATCACATCTCCTCTATCGATGATCTCTCGAATGAAATTGAAGCGCCGTAGTATGTGTTTGGTCCGCTGATGTGACTGAGGTTCCTTAGCCTGTGCAATAGCCCCATTGTTGTCACAATAGAGGTTTATGGGGTCTACTATGCTAGGAACCATACCAAGTTCTTGTTAGTATTGTGAGAGAAGTGTCCTAAGGCAATTGTCTTATGATTGTAATCATTTATTTTAATAAATGAATATTCACTATTTAAGTATACATGTTTGTGTGTTTGATTGAGATCTTAAACTCATTTACTGAATGTCCGCAATACAATTCACAGCATGAGAGAATTTGTGATGAATTCACAACTAGTGATTATCTCTACATGTGCAATTGTGAAGTATTGAAATTGTCCCTAGTCGATGAATTGATAAATACGGACACTATCAATTCTGTTGAGACTAGCATGGGTTATTCTCTAATCAGCTGATTCTCACTGGCTGGAGACATTGGGATGTCAGGAGATAAACATGAATGCTAGTTAAGGGAACTAGTTCATTGGAGTGACTGGCTGTAAAACTTCATATGGTAATCTACATATAGATATGTCAATGAAGTTCTTACTGCAGCTTAAGTGCGATGTTCCTTTGACTTACGGTGTTCAAGTCATCTTGGTCATGGAGACTTATACTTTGACATCTTAAGCAAGCATCTCTAAGGAGGTGTGGACCTAGGATGGTTGGGTATAAGCCGAAGTGCCCGAAGATGTTTGAACAGCCTACAAAGGATTCACCACTCCTTGCGAGGAGATGTATACCCAAGGCCTATCGTCGGATTGTTACTCGAAGCCTCTGGCCAGAGCATCACATGTTCAGAGTATGAATCTCTCAGAAACATGAGAATAATTAGAATCCGTTGGACGAGAAAGACACTACTTGGGCTAGGTGTGACGTAGTCAGCCTAGTGGGGACTGACTCACATAGACCGTGTCCTGAACCAAGTGGGTATAAGATGGTGAAGGGAATGGGGCACGACTCATTATAGCTGCTGAAGGGTTTCAGAATTATTTCTGAGGTCAACCGTTGATCTTTCGATTAATTGGGGATCATGATGTACTACTAGGTGCCACTCATGATCGTTCTATAATTGGTTAATTATAGACGGCCAACATAAATCGAAAGCCTATTTAGTCACACGCACTACGAGTAATCCGAGGGATTTAAAACGAGTTGAAAATTGGATTTTCCGATCAAGAGAGATAAGTCGAATCTGAATTTTTCATAGACGCATCAGAAGCATAAAATGACTAAGGCTTTTGAAGACTTATTGGACGAATTAAATGAGTTTAATTCGTATGGTATAGGCTTGGGTTTGGCCGGCCACATTAAAAGGGGAGAACCAAATTGTTTGGTTCAAATTATAAAATAAATCGAGCGCGGTTTGTTTTATAAAATTATGGATAATATATATAAAATTTTATAAACCGAAGTTTGGTTTATTCATGAAAATTAAAATAAACTTTGAATAGTTTATTTTATTTTATAAAATCAATTATGAATTGATTTTTCCATGATAAGAAAAATTTATATAATAAATTTCTTGTGAAAATTTATTTCATAATAAAAAGGGAGACATGGTTGTTTTTATTATAAATTAAATTATGATAAAAACTTGACATGATGGAATAATTCATAGAAAAATTTATATGATAAATTTCTTATGAAAATTTATTCCATAAAAAGGAGACTTGGCGATTGAGAGGCTACTATATAAAGGAACCAAGGCAAGACTTGGAAATTAATCTAAGAGATCTAGAAATAAGCCCTCTATCTCTCACCTTCTCTCCCTCTCCCTCCTCTAGTGCCACCGGCCCTAAAAGGAGGACCCCTTTGTTGCCGCGAGCTTCATCCACCAAGCAGCTACCGAAGAAGAAGAAGAAGAAGAAGCGGGCGCAACTCCTTCCTTCCTCCCGGAATCTTGATTCCGTTCTTCGTTTGGTGGTTAGTCTTCTCATCTCTCTCTTGGTATTCTTGTCGTGCCTTTGGAGAATCTAGTAGATCTTGTCGGCACGAAACTCGTGGCTTTGCGAAGTCATCCCGAAGAAAACTCGGCGTGGACGCGAATAGAGGCGGAGCGTCCAAGGGACGCTTACGGTTGGATCTCGTCCCTTCCTTCGGGTTACGCGAGGTATTAAGTAAATTAGTTTACTTTCTGTAAAATTTTAATATATGATCATGTCTACACAATATAAGGTTGCATGCTTAGATGTGTGGTTAAATAATTTGGGAAATTATTTATGCTAAATCTTCCGTTGCACGTAATAAATTTTAAAATTACGAACCCGCATCCATGTCAACATGCACCCGGTCCCAACAGTGGTATCAGGGCCGGTTAGTGTTCGACATAATCATATAATTGTTTTGCGGAAAACTTTGTCATGATCTCAATTTTGGAAAAATTTCTAATTATGGAAACTTTCCAATTATGATAAATTTTAGATTTAGGAATTTCAAAGTTTGGAAATACTCATGAAATTTCGCAAACTTTTGAAATATCCTAGTTTCTGAAATTTTATGATAATTGTGAAAACTTCCCATTTTGGAAACTTTTCAATTTTGGAAATTTCCTATTTTGAAAATTTTCCAATTTTGGAAATATGTAAGTTTTCTTTGTACTAGAAACTTACAATTATTCTGAAAACCTATTATGGAAAGCTCGCTATTTTGGGCACTTTCTTTCAAGAAAGTCTAGACAAATTTATGGATCATTAATTGACAATTAAATTTGAATTGATTTTAAATTATTAACAAAATTCTTTACTTTGGGGAGTGCCTCAGGGAGCCACCCAAATTAAAGTTAGTTGTTGTAATTTAATTTCCTATTTTGAATAAGAATTGTCAAGTTTAATTTGGCTACGCCTCGGGGAGCGGGCCAAATTAGATTTATGACAAATTTCTTTTCTTTAGGTATCTGAGCCTCGGGGAGCCACCCAAAGAAAATAATTTGTTGTAATTAATTAGTCCATAAATAAAATATGAGATCAAATCTTGAAAATTTGTGAGGTGATTCTCAAACGATAATTTCCTTATTTGATTTCTTACATATTATTGTCTCCAAAATTAATTAGGAAAATTGTTTCCTATAGAGTTTATTTCCTTAAATAAGATTTTCATGAAAATAATATGTGGTTGAATTAAAGGAATCTGTCTCTTAATTTAATAAGATTTGATTTAGAGAAATCAAAGTCTTAAACATATTATTTCCGAAATTGATTATGACAATTTAGGAAATTATTTCCCAAAATAATTCCTTAAATAAAGTATGAAATTAGAATTAGGAAATCCGGTTCCTAATTCAATTAATGAGACTTGATAAATTAAGTTACATACATACTTTATTAAGGAAATCGTTAATACATGACATAATTATATGTCATGAATGTGCTTAGAAAGAAAAGAATGAGACCCAAAACCCCTTACAATATATTAAGGCCAACACCTTCCATTAATATGGTCAGAACCGGAGTTTTGTTTCTCGTTTGGGTTGATGGACACATCCATGCCCGGCTTGAACCTCAACATGTTCAAACCATGGAATTAGTTTATGATTAATATAGTTGGAGTCAGAGGTTAATCCTTAGTTTTGGTTGTTGGACACATCCAAGCCTGACTAAACGGTTGAATGAGCTCCAACCATATTAAACTATTTCTTGATTAATGGGTCAGCCTTAAGCTTGGAGCATCGATTTGTTGTGCCACAGCCAAGGTCGATGTAAAGAGAGGTGCAGTTGGGTGCTATATATATTGTTGCATACTTGTTAATGAGTTAACAACCCAATGATTTATGCAAACATTCAATTAGTTGATAGCATAAAGTGATAGTTACATATATGTGATATGTAATCGATATAATTACCTACCTTCATAGCTAATAATAACTTGATGGTCACAGCCATGGTTGTTCTTATCTATGGTTGGATATCAACCTATTTGGAGATGTTCCTATGATCTCCCGAATTGATAAAAAGGGTTATTCAATTCGAAAAATAAATAGGATTTAATTAATGTATGTTGATGCATTCTTTATCACTCTTCTCACATAAGCTCAATTTGTATTTCTAGGATAATCACTTGATCATGTCTTCTCTGAATTTGTGTTCCATTTTGGACACCAATAAGCTGACTGGGCCAAACTTCATGGACTGGCTTCGAAACCTGAGGATAGTCCTCAAGGCAGAAAAGCTTGCTTATGTCCTTGAAGATCAACTTCCCAACCGTCCTCCCGAAAATGCAACTCCAGACCAGTTAGTGGCCTATCAGAAACATGTGACCGATTCTGAACTTGCGAGTTGCATCATGCTAGCTGCTATGGTACCTGAGCTACAAAAGCATCATGAGCATATGGATGCTTATACCATCATCTTCCATCTTCATGAGCTGTTTAACGAGCAGGCGAGATCCGAAAGGTTCGAGGTCTCCAGACTCCTCTTCACCTCTAAGATGCAGGAAGGCACTTCTGTCTCACAGTTTGTGTTGAAGATGTTGGGGTACATTGAGTGACTAAGTACACTCGGATTTGCAATGGATCACGAACTAAGTATTGACTTAATTCTGCATTGTTTGCCCAAAAGTTATTCACAATTTGTGATGAACTATCGGATGAACAAGCTGGAGACTACCATTCCTGAGTTGCTCAACCTGCTGAAGACTATAGAGCCTTCTGTGAAGCAGGATCAAAAGATGGTACTGTTAGTTGGTTTCTCAAAGAAAGGCTCTAAGAGGAAGGCCAAAGAACAGAATAAGAGAAAGAAGAAAAAAGCCAAAAAAATTGAAAAGACCCCAAAAGACACTTGCCATCACTGTGGCAAGGAGGGTCACTGGCGAAGAAACTGCAAGGTTTATCTTGAGTCCTTGAAGAAGAAGGCATCCGATGCCCCATCCTCTTCAGGTATCTTCGTTATTGAATGTCACTCTATTTCCTCAACCGCTTGGGTACTTGATACTGGGTGTAGCTCACATATATGTAATGACATACAGGGGCTAAGGAATAGAAGAAGACTCGTCAAGGGAGAAGCGAATTTGCGAGTTGGAAATGGAGCAAAGATTGCTGCTGTTGCCATCGGAACATATTTGCTAAAGCTCCCTACTGGACTTGTCTTAGAATTGGATAATTGTTATTTTGTTCCTTCGTTAATAAAGAACATTGTATCTATTTCATGCTTGAATGAAAAGGGTTATCATTTAACTTTTAGTAACAATTGTTGTTACATAACTTTAAATGGTGTTCTTTATGGGACCGGAACTTTGTGCAATGGTATCTACACGTTAGATTTATCCGGTGACATTTTCAATATCGAAGTTAGCAACAAACGTGCTCGAATAGATAATCAAATAGACTCCTATACGTGGCATTGTCGTCTTGGCCATATAAGTAAGAAACGCATGACCAAATTACACCGATGTGGAATTCTGGAATCATTTGAACCCGGTTCATTTGATACATGCGAATCATGCTTAAAAGGCAAGATGGCCAAATTACCCTTTTCCGGAAAAGGTAATCCAGTGGGAGAATTGCTTGGTCTAATACATACTGATGTATGTGGACCAATGTCAACTCTTGCACAAGGAGGCTATAGCTACTTCATTACCTTTATCGATGATCACTCACGATTCGGGTATGTGTTCTTGATGAAACACAAATCTGAAGCTTTTGAGAAATTCAAAGAGTTCAGAAATGAAGTAGAGAAACAGCTTGGCAAAAGTATTAAGATACTTCGATCCGATCGGGGTGGTGAATACTTAAGTCAAGAGTTTCAAGATTATCTTAGGGACAATGGGATATTGTCTCAATGGACTCCGCCGTATACACCACAGCATAATGGTGTATCTGAGAGGCGTAACCGAACCTTGATGGACATGGTTAGATCTATGATGAATCATGCAACTCTTCCAAAATCCTTTTGGGGCTATGCGCTTAAGACAGCTGTTTACTTGCTAAACAGAGTCCCGACCAAGGTAGTCTCTACTACTCCATATGAGATGTGGAATAGTAAGAAACCTCACTTAACTCACCTTAAGATATGGGGTTGTCCTGCTTATGTGAAGCGGACTGTATCAGACAAATTGGATGCTAAGTCTGATAATGTCTATTTATTGGATACCCTAAGGAAACAAAGGGTTACCAATTCTATCATCCCTTGGAACAAAAGGTGTTTGTTTCAAGGCATGCTATATTTCTGGAAAAAGAATTTCTTTTACAAGAAAACAGTGGGAGTAGTATTGAACTTGAAGAAGTTTAAGAAACTCCAATAGACATTACAGAGACACCTAGTCTAGACCCACAACCAATAACTCATAATGATGAGCTATCGGTTGAACCTAAAACAACACCACTTCTTCGTAGATCTGATAGGACACGCAATATTCCAGAGAGATACGGATTTCTCGTAAGTGAATCGAACGACGAACCTATCAGTTATGATGATGTTCTGAAAAGTTCAGAAAGGGACAAATGGCTTGAAGCCATGAAGTCGAAATGATTCCATGTACGAAAATCAAGTATGGGACTTGGTTAACCCACCTGAAGGGATTAAGCCCATAGGGTGCAAGTGGGTTTTCAAGAAGAAAACCGACATGGAAGGTAATGTTGTTACCTTTAAGGCTAGACTAGTGGCAAAAGGATATCGTCAGAAACAAGGAATTGATTATGACGAAACCTATTCGCCAGTAGCTATGCTTAAATCCATTCGGATGCTCCTGGCCATAGCAGCTCATTATGATTATGAGATATGGCAAATGGATGTGAAAACAGCTTTCCTTAATGGAAACCTGCTTGAGGATGTATACATGATACAACCTGAAGGTTTCACATCGGTTGACAAAACCAAAATATGCAAGCTTCGGCGATCCATATATGGACTGAAGCAAGCATCCAGGAGCTGGAACATCCGTTTTGATGAGACAATCAAAGAGTTTGATTTCTCACAAAATCCTGACGAACCTTGTGTGTACAAGAAGGTTAGTGGGAGTGCAGTCGTATTCCTAGTATTATATGTCGATGACATATTACTTATAGGAAACGATATATCAGTCTTACAGTCGGTTAAAATTTGGTTGTCCAAAACTTTCTCCATGAAAGACCTGGGAGAAGCAACCTATATCCTTGGGATTAGAATCTATAGAGATAGATCAAAACGGTTGCTTGGTCTTTCGCAGTCTACATATATAGACCGAGTGCTAAAAAGGTTTAGCATGTCGGAATCCAAGAAAGGTTACCTTCCCATCAGGCATGGGATCAACCTTTCAAAGTCTATGTGTCCGCGCACAGAAGACGAGAGGATTTGCATGAATAAGATTCCTTATGCATCCGCGATAGGATCTATCATGTATGCTATGTTATGTACTAGGCCCGATGTATCGTATGCTCTGAGCGTCACAAGCAGATACCAGTCTGATCCAGGAATGGATCATTGGGCGGCTGTCAAGACAATCCTTAAGTACTTAAGAAGAACTAAGGATGTGTTCCTAATATATGGAGAAGGAGATATGATAATACGTGGGTATACAGATGCCAGTTTCCAGACAGATAAGGATGACTCCAAATCTCAGTCCGGATACGTATTTATTTTGAATGGAGGCACAATAAGTTGGAAGAGTTCCAAACAAGATACGGTAGCAGATTCTACCACGGAAGCGGAATATAATGTAGCTTCGGAAGCAGCAAAGGAAGCAGTCTGGATCAAGAAGTTTGTCTCAGAACATGGTGTGGTTCCAACCATTGATGAAGCAGTGCCGGTTTACTGCGACAACAATGGAGCTATTGCACAAGCCAAGGAACCAAGGTCTCATCAGCGATCCAAACATGTGCTTCGCCGCTATCATCTGATCAGAGAGATTATAAGTAGGAATGATATACAAATTGAGAAAATTCCCACTGAAAGGAATTTAGCGGATCCTTTAACTAAGGTCTTGCCTCAAAGCAAGTTTGAGGGTCATGTTAGAGCCTGTGGTATTGGATACCGTAGCGATTGACATTAGGCCAAGTGGGAGTTTGTTAGTATTGTGAGAGAAGTGTCCTAAGGCAATCGCCTTATGATTGTAATCATTTATTTTAATAAATGAATATTCACTATTTGAGTATACATATTTGTGTATTTGATTGAGATCTTAAACTCATTTACTGAATGTCCGCAATACAATTAACAGCATGAGAGAATTTGTGATGAATTCACAACTAGTGATTATCTCTACATGTGCAATTGTAAAGTATTGAAATTGTCCCTAGTCGATGAATTGATAAATACGGACACTATCAATTCTGTTGAGACTAGCATGGGTTATTTTCTAATCAGCTAATTCTCACTGGCTGGAGACATTGGGATGTCCAAAGATAAACATGAATGCTAGTTAAGGGAACTAGTTCATTGGAGTGACTGGCTGTAAAACTTCATATGGTAATCTACATATAGATATGTCAATGAAGTTCTTACTGCAGCTTAAGTGCGATGTTCCTTTGACTTGCGGTGTTCAAGTCATCTTGGTCATGGAGACTTATACTTTGACATCTTAAGCAAGCATCTCTAAGGAGGTGTGGACCCAGGATGGTTGGGTATAAGCCGAAGTGCCCGAAGATGTTTGAACAGCCTACAAAGGATTCACCACTCCTTGCGAGGAGATGTATACCCAAGGCCTATCGTCGGATTGTTACTCGAAGCCTCTGGCCAGAGCATCACATGTTCAGAGTATGAATCTCTCAGAAACATGAGAGTAATTAGAATCCGTTGGACGAGAAAGACACTACTTGGGCTAGGTGTGACGTAGTCAGCCTAGTGGGGACTGACCACATAGACCGTGTCCTGAACCAAGTGGGTATAAGATGGTGAAGGGAATGAGGCACGATCATTATAGCTGCTGAAGGGTTTCAGAATTATTTCTGAGGTCAACCGTTGATCTTTCGATTAATTGGGATCATGATGTACTACTAGGTGCCACTCATGATCGTTCTATAATTGGTTAATTATAGACGACCAACATAAATCGAAAGCCTATTTAGTCACACGTACTACGAGTAATCCGAGGGATTTAAAACGAGTTGAAAATTGGATTTTCCGATCAAGAGAGATAAGTCGAATCTGAATTTTTCAGAGACGCATCAGAAGCATAAAATGGCTAAGTCTTTTGAAGACTTATTGGACGAATTAAATGAGTTTAATTCGTATGGTATAGGCTTGGGTTTGGCCGGCCACATTAAAAGGGGAGAACCAAATTGTTTGGTTCAAATTATAAAATAAACCGAGCGTGGTTTGTTTTATAAAATTATGGATAATATATATAAAATTTTATAAACCGAAGTTTGGTTTATTATTTTCATGGAAATTAAAATAAACTTTGAATAGTTTATTTTATTTTATAAAATCAATTATGAATTGATTTTTCCATGATAAGAAAAATTTATATAATAAATTTCTTATGAAAATTTATTCTATAATAAAAAGGGAGACATGGTTGTTTTTATTATAAATTAAATTATGATAAAAACTTGGCATGATGGAATAATTCATAGAAAAATTTATATGATAAATTTCTTATGAAAATTTATTCCATAAAAAGGAGACTTGGCGATTGAGAGGCTACTATATAAAGGAACCAAGGCAAGGCTTGGAAATTAATCTTAGAGATCTAGAAATAAGCTCTCTCTCCTTCTCTCCCTCTCCCTCCTCTAGTGCCGCCGGCCCTAAAAGGAGGACCCCTTTGTTGCCGCGAGCTTCATCCACCAAGCAGCTACCGAAGAAGAAGAAGAAGAAGAAGCGGGCGCAACTCCTTCCTTCCTCCAGGAATCTTGATTCCGTTCTTCATTTGGTGGTTAGTCTTCCCATCTCTCTCTTGGTATTCTTGTCGTGCCTTTGGTGAATCTAGTAGTTCTTGTCGGCACGAAACTCGTGGCTTTGCGAAGTCATCCCGAAGAAAACTCGGCGTGGACGCGAATAGAGGCGGAGCTTCCAAGGGACGCTTACAGTTGGATCTCGTCCCTTCCTTCGAGTTACGCGAGGTATTAAGTAAATTAGTTTACTTTCTGTAAAATTTTAATATATGATTATGTCTACACAATATAAGGTTGCATGCTTAGATGTGTGGTTAAATAATTTGGGAAATTATTTATGCTAAATCTTCCGTTGCACGTAATAAATTTTAAAATTACGAACCTGCATCCATGTCAACATGGCACCCNAGACGCATACCCTTATAGTTCTCCGTGAGCGATCACGTATTCTTATGAGTATCACCCACGAAAGGGATGAAAAGGTTTGGTTTACGAGGTAAGCTAGCTCCACGCTACATTGGGTCTTTCTAGATTTTGGAGCAGATTGGAGTAGTAGCTTACCGTCTGGCATTACCATCGTCTCTCGTTAGAGTGCACGATGTGTTTCATGTTTCCATGCTGAGAAAATATATATCCGATCTTACACATGTCTTATCGGAGGTGCCAATCACACTTCAGCTAGATGTGACTTACGAGGAAATACCTATGCGAATATTAGGGCACAAGGAGCATCGATCGAGGAACAAGACAATTCAGTTTGTCAAAGTTGGTTGGTAGCATCATTCTGATGAGGAGGCTACTTGGGAGCTCAAGAATACGATCAAAGCTCGCTACCCTCATCTATTTACCTGAGGTGCTCATAGTTGAGTTGCGTTCAGTATTTATATTGTATCTGAGTTGTTGATAGCTGTTGCGTTATTAGCGAAATTTAGGGACCAAATTTTTATTAATGGGGGAGAATGCTAAATATCAGATATTAAAGGGCTAAAATGATTAAAAGCCAAAAGTTAGGGACTTTATTTGGATTAACCAAACTAGAGGGGGTTTTGTGCAAAATTCCAAAAAACACATACACCCTGTTTGGAAACATGTTAAGTAAGAAATTGGAATTCAATTCCGGTCGGAATTGAATTCCATCCGGAATTGAATTCCAATTCTCATGTTTGGAATGAATTGTAAAAACAGAATTGAATTCAATTCAATTGTTATACTTTTACGATTTTATCCTGCGAGGATGGAGCCGGAGCAACTTTAATTTGTTTTGTGAGGGGGTGATTTGGTAACTTAATTTGTTCAAGTGAATTCCTTTCACAAATCACATGTGTTTAGGTGTGATTTGTTTTGAGGGGTTTGAAAGGAATTGGAATTCAATTCCTTAGCAATTCCTTCCTGAAAATTGCTACCAAACAATGGAATTGAATTCCAATTCCCAAAAGAATTCCAATTCCTTCCTTTCCAAACAGGGTGATAGAAAAACCATAAACTTCTCCTAAAATTAGTTGCCTTTGTTTCTTCCCTCGACGCCGACACCCTATCGCGAACGATTCCCCATCGCGGTGCCGACTCCTTTTTCCTCCTTCTCTTCGACGTTGTGCCTCACGCCGCCGCCCTCCCTGCGTCCTCGACCCCCCATCTTCCACACCACCTTCTTCTTCTCCTTCTCTTCTTCTTCTGCAACTCCTCCCTCGCGGCTCCTTGGTTGCTGATGCCGACTTCTTGTCGTCTCCTTCCTTCCATCGCCGCCATCGCCGTGGGATCACCGTTGGTTTCTTTTACTCGATCCAAAGTTGACTTTGGTGAGTTTTTGCATAAAAGTTGTTTGTAGATGGGACGGTGTTGATGATTGGAATGAGGATTTCAGTAGCAAAATGTGTTAGGTGTTGTTTTTCATGGTTTGATCCATACGAACAAGTTTTTCCCTAAACTGTTTGGTGTGGGAATTCTTAGTTTCGAATTTCCCTTTTGTGTCTTGGATTTCTGCACAGGTGGTCGTTCTTTAGGTTTGTCGGGGCTATCGCATGCTTACAGCGTTCTTCTCTGCCCAAAAACCCCATTAGCTTAGGTTGCTTTGTAATTGTAATCTGTTTTGAGTTTCCGATCGTTGCTCGATTTTATTGATAGCAGACTGGTTTTGGTCTAGCGATCGTGCTTTGGTTTGAGTTGTAACTTGGATCTTAAATTGCAGTTTGATTCTTGATATGTTGTTCAACTTCAAGGGTGTTGCTTGGGTCAGCTTTAGGTGGTGAAATTGTTATGATTTTGTTGCCGCGAACTTTCAAATTGGTTGTTGGTTTGTATCATTTGGTCGTTGGAATCATTGTTTGGGGTTGCTGATGCCTGCCACTCGTTGGAAGAGTGTGTGTACATGAAGGAACTAAGGCATCATAATTAATAGATGGCTGATAGTCTGCATTAGTTGAATTGTTGGTTGGTGGCAAGCCTATTGGTGGAGCCGACCATGTTTTGGAGTATTTAGGGATGATTCATTCTATTGGGATTACTTAACATATTTTATGATAATTAGAATTAATGTTAATATGGGTTACTAAGTAGTTTAGCTATTACTACGTGAGTAAATAGTTAAAAAGGAAACTTTATATGGTTTAAGATTTAATTAAACGGATGTTGTAACTAGTATTAGATTCTAATTATGTTTAGTAGTCAATTTAGCTATTTTATAAAATGTATAAGTAGCTAAAATATGTTCTTGATATAGGGCCGTGGACTTTGGACTTGTGCGGTTAATCATGGAAGGTCCTCTTCGTTTACAAATTTCTATAATTAGGGCGGGTACTTCTTGATAGATCGAATGTGTCCGCTAGAGGGGAGTGAATAGCGATTTTTGAACCCCTTTCTTCCTACACGGTTAGTTGCACAGCGGAATATACAATAAAAATAATAAAACAAAAACTAACTAATGCTAACACGGAAGATATACTTGGTATCCACTCCGGACGGGTGACTAATCCAAGAATCTGTCGGTGGATCAATCCCTGGATAACCTCCGGCTAGCCCTCGTCGCTCCTTGTGGGTGGAGAAACCTCACCACAACACCTTTTGAAGACTTGAGCACAAAGACTACTATCTTGCCTTTAACCAAGACAAGATTCGTCAAGAATCTCAGCCACCATGAAGTCCTCTTTAAATAAGACTCGGGGTGAAACCCTCGCTACCAGTCGACTGTCCCAGGGCAGTCGACTGGTGCCACTAAAATTTGACCGTTGCACCCCAACGTTCGAATTCTCAGCCAACTCACCAGCCACCTACCAGTCGACTGACCCCAGGGCAGTCGACTGGTCCCAGGCCAGAACCCTTCTATGAGTTTTATCAGTCGACTGCCCCCAGGCCAGTCGACTGATCTACTCACCCACATAAGGTTACCCTTCCTGAGTACATTCCACTCCACACTCAAACCCTAGGATTTCCCTAGTACAATCACACTACACTCGTACCCTCACGACTCGACTGACTCCTCCTTCGCAGCCTTGACTGTTGCCTTCACGCCCTCTTCATCTTCGGCTCCCGTCCCTCGGATGCACGCAAGCCTTCAGCTTGCCTCCATGCCATCCTTCACGCATGCCTCAAAGTCCGCGCCCATCAGTGTATGCATGTCTCGAATCTATCTATCCTGCAGAGGGTGAAATAAATCCCTATGGAACAAGTATAACATATAATCCAAGATAAACAGGTATCCAGTATATGCATGTCAATCAAGTGTAGAAATCAAATGCAATAATGCAAGGATGGTGCAAGATCCAAACACATACAAACACCCACCAAGTCCTCAACAAACACCTCAGTGTGCTAGGTATAGGTCTGAATCCTATACCATGGGATACAAATATCCTACTAGGTATAATGACAAGGTAACTAGTAATCCATAAATGTCAAATGATAAAAAAAAGGACATATCACCACTTCTATGCACATATATACACAAGACAACAAATGAGACTGTATAAATCTAAATGGGAGATAACCTCAAGGATAAGCAGCATGTATCAAATACAGGTATACTAAGGCAGATATAACATATAACTTACTGTTATATATAACAAACTATGCATAGTAATATGACAATATCAACAAGATAAGTCAAGGGGTACCCGCCTCAAAATAGAAGAATCCAAATGCGATGAGAACCACCCTCCAATATCAGCAATAAAAAAATCCAAATCAAGTCCCTGTATCAAGGACAGATTTAATTAGTTATTACAAAATAGTAACTATCTAATTAATCCCTAATCCGTTCTAGGGTTAACCTAATCCGTCACTTTTCATTTAATTACCTTTACTTAAATAGAAGGTTTGTAATTACCCCGATTAGATTCCAATGATATTTTGAAATTTGAATTTATCAAGTTAACTCATTGGGTTTAAATTTCAAATTAAACCAAACCCGTAAGTTAATCAATAGCTCTCCCAATCCAGAATCAAGCTCCATTTAGCCTACTGATCAACATTGATAAAAACTCAGATCAAACCTCAAAACTCACGGCAGGACCAAAGAAGGAATTTATCTACCCCCCTATCTAAAAATTAAATTTGAACAGAAATCCCCATTAATTAATTAGAACAGAACATCTCACACAAACCAAATTTGAATCAATTCTCCACACCAACTTCAGAATTCAACACGAAACAACCATCTCAATTCCATACCACAATTCCCAGGCGATCCAAATCCAAATAGCAGGAAGTCCTATCCAAAATCGTGCTCCAACTGGATCTATGTTCAAGAATTCAAGGTGAACAAGGATCAAACACGGATACATTTGCAGGGCATCTTAACCTTTGCACCACAGGATTTGAATCCAAATCCCAAACATCCAGAACTCCCCCACAGAGCAACCTCCCACATTTCAATTCGAATATAGCTATAGAACAAGTCCTGAGCTTACCAATTTCGTGTTGTCGTCCACCCCTTGTCCCCGTGCTAGTAGATCAACGCCCAAGAGATGAGCTCAGTTAGCTTGCTCGATCTATATGACACCGTAGTCAGGAGCTAGGGCACAACTCAGGCGGAGAGGGATCGATGGTGTCGATGTGATCCCGAGGGAGAAGATCACCAGAGAGGGAGGCACGACAGTGGATTCGAGCAAGGCAGAACGGCTGCGGCGTCGGGTTTAGGGCACGCGAAGGAGAGAAGAGAGGAGAGGTCGGCGTGGGCTTCTCTGGCGGCTAGGTCACGCGAGAGGAGGAGAAGACACGAAGGGAGGAAGGGGTCGGGCGGCTGTGGCTTTGGCTCGGCCGAAGGCTTTAAAACCAAAAAGGGGGCCTTTTTGCAGAAAGGCCCCTCACATTCCTCAATTTCCAATTAAACCCTTAGTGTTAATGTTTTAACCACTTAACCCTCTCTTTTATTATAGTCCCTAACTCCGCCCATATACTTTTCGAAAAATTTTATTCTACCGGGGGTTTTTTATCGTATTTAACAGAAAGAGCACGTGGCGCAGTTAGAACAGGTTGCAAGTCAAATATTATATTTGTCAAGAAACAGACTGGATCTAATTGGATTGTCAGTAACTTCACAGAAACCTATAATCATATACTCTCGACTCCATCAAAAGTACATTTACTACGCTCACATCATAATGTTTCGGTAGCAAAGAAAACATTGGCAAAACAGTTTTCTGAGGCAAATGTATCAACTTGTCAACAAATGAGATTATTGGAGATAGAGTATGGGGGTCCTGAGAGGGTAGGTTGCACAAAAAGAGATATTAGAAATTTTGAAAGAAATCTAAGGGATGAACAAAAGGGTATTAATACCGAAACACTCATCGAGTTTTTCACATCTGAACAAGAGAAGAATTCAAAATTTTTTTCTTTGATTATGAGACTAATTCGGATAACAGATTTAGTAGATGTTTTTGGGCAAATATATATCAAGGAGGGCATACTGTGTATTTAGTGATATTGTTGTATTTGATACGACATATAACATCAATAAATATGACTTAATTTTTGCATTATTTGTGGGAGTTAATCATCATCATGAGACTATTATTTTTGGTTGCGGGTTTCTAAGTGATGAGAAAACTGATTCCTTTGTTTGGTTGCTTAACAAGTTCATAGAAGTCATGCCTAAAGGAGCACCAAATGTTATAATCACTGATCAGGATCCTGCTATGACAAAAGTCATTATACAAATTTTCCCTCAAACAGTGCATCGATATTGTTTGTGACACATACTGAATAAATTCCCAGAAAAATTACCTCCTTTGACTTTTCAATACCACTATCAAAGCATAAAGAATGTCATTGCAAATTCTACAACACCTGCTGCTTTTGAGAAGTCGCGGGAAGAGACTATTAAGTGTGCTAATTTAGAGAACAATAATTGCTTATCCTTGATGTATGAATTATGACACAGATGGGTGTCAGTATATTTTAGCAATATATTTTGTGTTGGAATGACAAGTAGCCAAAGATCTGAAGGCTCACATGTATTTTTTAAGAGATATATCTCAAATAAGAATTCATTAATTGATTTTATCACCCGTTTTAATAGAGCATTGAGACATTAAAGACACAATGAATTAGTTGCGGACCATATTGATATGAATGAGATTCCTAAAATTTAGACAATTTTCTCAATGAAAACCCAAATGGTTAAGTTGTACACCAAAAAGAAATGACTGAAGTTTCAAAGTGAAATCAGCGAGAGGCATGGTTATTATGTGCAATCGATATTTATAGGACTTGACTCAGTGGTTTATCATGTGATGAAATTTGATAGATCTTCTTTCTCCAAACCAAGGGTGCTCACACATGACAAACAAAAGGATTTCATTTCATGTAGCTGCACAAAATTTGAGTTTAAGGGGATTCCATGCAGACATATGTTAGCTTTTTTTCGCATCAACCAAGTGTTTTATTTGCCTGATATATATATACTCAAAAGATGGACACGAGATACAAAAGTTGGAGCAATATATGATTTGGGAGAGCAAAATTTCATCAATGATCCAGATCCAGAAAAGTTGTTGATGTCGAGACACTCGAGGTTATCCTATAAAGCTTCAGTATTAGTTGATGATGCATCTTTGACTAATAAGGGGACAACCTTCTTGGATGAGCAATTTGATTGTATCTATAAGAAACTTCAAGAGATGAACATTAGTAGAGCATGCAGTGAAAAAAGTCAAAGAAGGAAATTCATGGATGAGAGCCTTGGTATTCTTGATCCTTCTTAGGTCAGAACAAGAAGAGATTGAAATCATCGAAGGAAAAATCATGAATATCAAATTCTAGGTTATGCCATGGATGTGGACATCGAGGAGTGTCACATGACAAGCGCAATTGTCCAAATTTGCAGCAAGGGTATGTGTGCAATAAGAATTCATATCTATTATAATTTTACTTGCATATACAAGCTTATTTGATTACATTTTGTAAATATGTTAATGTGTTAATCATCAGATCAATTAAAGATAATAATTATAACAGTATTGACACATATGAACCAGATTTGGTATCTGTAGCAGGTATTGTCATAGTTTTAATTTATTAAATTATAGTATTTCATTGAGAAAATGCAATCAATAATTGTCTTTATTATTGCATGTTCGAATAACATGTGCTAGGATTCTTGGTATTATCTATGGTTAATATTCATATATATATATATATATTTTAGGGGAAATGATTTGAAAAGTGAATTTAGGAGAGTGAAAATTATAGTGAATAACGTGTAGTTAATGTGTACATGTTCGATCGTCGATCGGACACCACCGGCGACCTCTGATTGTCGTCCCGAATCAAACTATACCTTGGGAGGACGGTGAATTCGTCAGGATCGCCGGCAACGGCGAACCCATCGAAATCGACGGTCAATGATGCGAGATCGTAATTGTGGCGATCCCCGACGGGTTCACCGTGCCCCCCAGGGTATAGTTTGGTTTGGGGCGGCGGCCGAAGGCCGCCGGTAGTGTCCGATCGACGATCGGACGTCAGACGTGCCATCGATTGACAGTCAAAGTTTTCACTGAGGCATTCACTTTCACTATGCGTATCATTACTCATATTTTAGTATGTTTGATTGGTTTAGTGCATGCATATGGGACGAGATTGACTATGAATATTTTTGTTGTCTAGTTTAAATTATGAGAACATGGATACTTAGTCGCATTTAATTGCATCTATTGTATGTTTATTGCATTTTATATTTGTACGTACTGTATGTTTACTGCATAAACTGTATGTTTACATTTAAAGCTACTAATATAGTTATATATTTGTTTTTGTAATTTAATTTCTTCTAGATGAATAATGCTTGTGTGTTAAATCTTATTAAAAGTTTGCAACATAAGATGCAATCTGTTTTATGTCTATTATAGTTACAACATGCTCTTTGCATTTCCTTTTTGCAAGTTTTGCAATGGTACGTTTTGTAATCTGATGACTCCTCTGCTTGGTATTCAATAACTGAGGTAAGTGAATATATATTTATGTGTGTGTGGGACGATGCATGCATGGGACGATGCATACATATTTCTTTGTTTATTTTGCTATTGATCATCTTGGTTTGAGATAAGAATTCTAACATATTTAGTGGCAATTGAAGTTTAATGTTCATCATGATGCATTGTTTATGAAACCTATAAGATTACTTTGATAAATAGGTTTTCACATATTCAGTGGCTCGGATTTCACTTTGCAAGCCAGAATGCATAAACTTAACATAACATAAAAGATTCTCTCTCTTTCAAAGTCTCGAGCACCAGTTCGATGCACCACTTGGACTTGCTGCTCCACTATCTATAAAGCAAAGTGCATTTCTTTAAAAAAAAAAAAAGAGAGAGAATCAAATAAGTTGAGCGAAAGGTTAGGAAAAAAAAAAAAAGAATAGATGGACCTAAAAGAGACAAATCAGTCATTGATTATTCGGCAATTTATCAAAAGACGCACCTGAAAATTAGTATTTATCAAAAAATATATCATAGTTTCATTTTTATCAAAGGGCGTATTCATTTTAGTGAACTTCCGTTTATACCCCTTCCGCCAAAAAAAAAAATCTTTCTATTTCTCTTTCTATTTTTCTTTCTCAATAACAAATCCTGAGACAACGGAATCTGTTTTTTCAGATTTGTCATTTTAAAATAATATATTTAGGAATCGACTAAAAACGTAAGGTAAAGAAAGAAAAATTATTTTCATTAACGAAAGTTATCTTCCAACTGATTTTAAAAATTTAAAGTGATGAATTTTTATATTTGATTAATATAAATTAATATATTAAATAATATTTAATAAATATATTAATATATAACAAAGATTTAAAATTTAAAAAAGTCTAAAATTTTTTATTTCAGATCAAGCGTGGGCCTGAAATCAAAAATTTCAGGCCCACGCTGGGCCTGAAATAAAAGATTTCAGGCCCAGCGTGGGCATGAAATAAAAATATTTCAGGTCCAGCGTGAGCCTGAAATAAAAATATTTCAGGCCCAGCGTGGGCCTGAAATAAAAATATTTCAGGCCCAGCGTGGGCCTGAAACAAAAGATTTCAGACCCTGTGTCGGCTTGAAATCATGTGTTATGATAGGGTTTTTTACGTAGGCCTTAAACATAAAGAAACATCTCTTTATATTTTTGAAATAACAATAAAAATCACTGAGAAAGATTACTTTATGTGAAAAATTCTAATTAATATAAAGCGTACATTATATTAAAAATGAACTTTATATATATATATATATATATATATATATATATATATATATATATATATATATATATATATAAAGGAAAAGCAACTTCAGGTTCAGGGCCTGAAATCAATTGATTTCAGGTCTGCTTGATTATATAAAATTAATAAATATAAAAAAATAATTAATAGACATAATAATATATATTGATTAGTAAAATTAAAGATATAAGGATAATTTATTAAAATAAGCTATAATTCTACATTATTGTTATATCGTTCTGTGCCAACTGATACAGTATGAGAACATCAATGGGTTTTGACCAAAACCCACTGATGGACCTCCCATATATGGATTTCTGAAAACCCTATATCAATAGATAGGGTTGACCTAGAAGAAGATGTTTTAGGTGTCCAAACATCTATACACTCTATATCACCAAATTAATAGGAGTAGTTTAGAAATATCAGTGGATTTTGACCAAAACCCACTGATGGACCTCCCATATCTGGATTTCTGAAAACTCCATATGAATAGAGAGGTTAGAGATAGGAGAAGATGGTTTAGGTGTCCAAATATCTATACACTCTATATCACCAATGCAATAGGAGTAGTTTAGAAATATCAATGGGTTTTGACCAAAACCCACTGATATGGCTAAACTACTCCTATTATATTGGTGATATCTAATATATAGATGTTTGGACACCTAAAACATCATCTCCTATCTCTACCCTCTCTATTCATATGGGTCAATTTTTTTTAAAAAATCAATATTTCTTTGAATAAATCTTAAATACAAATAATATATCCCATAAATACTTAAAATTTATTATCTTGAATACTACAACTGAAGATAGAAGACTGTGCCTGAGAAGTGAGAAAAAATCTTATTAATTTGAACCCATTATAATTTAACTTCTAAATCCTAAAATTTTAAACGTTATATATATATATATATATATATATATATATATAATATGTGAATATTTAAAAAATTTTAATTCAACTTTTAAATCCTAAAATTTTAAACGTTATATATATATATAATATGTGAATATTTAAATTTTTTATTTTAATTAACTAAGAGAAAAATGGTAATCCTAGAAGAAAATTTTATTAATTTAAATTTATTATAATTTAAATTCTAAATTTTAAAATTTTAAATTCTAAATATATTCTAAAAAATTAGAAAAAAAAGAGATAAAAACCGAATTCTGTTTCAAGGAATCCTAGGCGCTTGCATACAATCCACGGAATCTAAGATGCCTTCGGTCCACACGGACGGGCAGGAAATCGATCTGCAGCGTAACAAAATAAGATTCTATTATTTTATTGACACAAATAATTTTTAGACTCAATGATGTAATATTTCACTGAATTTTTCTAAGCTGCAAAATAAGAACTCAAATTTATTCTTGTGAAATAATTCTTAAGTATATAGTGAGCAAGTTTTTAGCAACAGCTCAACTCGCCAATTGTCAACTCTTAAAAGTCTTCTTTCATCTAAATAAAATCATAATTGAATTGGAATGTCTAATGAATTATTTATTTCTTCTATATGTACGTAGAATTGTGCATTATGTGCTCATCTATAGGTAATTAAATAAAATTATCTTATTAATTGAGTTAGACTTCCTAATGCAATACTCTCAATAAGATTATCTTATTGTTGTTGTCACCCTCTCTATATATAGTAGTAAAAGATGATTATGTTTGATGGGGTTGAATAGTGTTAGATCTTGAGCATAAATCGATTATAAGCAAATTACATACCAGATCAAATGCGGAACAAAAAAAACTTACAGTGATCGGATCTCCTTCTTCTCTGCTTTCTTCTTCTGCTTGTCGTCACGAGGACAATCACCGAGGACCTCCTTCTTCTCTGCTTTCTTGCTGTCGCGAGAAAAATCACAGCAGATAAATCTCAAACTGCCACAAACCAAATCCCTCTCCGATGGAATGCTCCCTCTTCTTCTCGCGTCTCTATCGTGTGCCTTGGATTGCATTTGGACGCAGCTTATATAAGAGGAAGATGTCTCTTCCTCTACCTCAATCAATACTGTTGGTGCAGGAAGGACCATATCTAACCTGGTTTTGATATTGACAAAGGATTCAAAGTTAAGTCTATTTGTGATCTAACAATGTTACTCGAGTGTGCAGGAAAAGTCCTAGCGAAGGGTTGCTAGGCACCTGACGAAGGACTGCCAGGAAACAAAGTCCTAGCGAAGGGCTGCTAGTGTAACACCCGTTTTTTTTTCTTTCATAAAGCGGCGTTACGCTAACCATACATGAACATATAACACATCTTAATGCAGCGGAATCATAAATTCTTTTACACATGCGACAAATGCTTAAATCATATACACATATCTAGCATCATGATATCAACTTTTCGTAACACATTCATAAGCATTCATAAGCATTTCAGGTAACTTATAACCAGCATGCATAGCATCATGATGTTTACTTTTCATAACTTATTCATCATGTCATTCAGGTAGCAAGTAGTTTATCCATAACTTCACAAGTAGTGGGTTGTTTCTTAGGCGTAGCTATTAATAGTTGAGCATAACCCAAAATAAACATTGTAACACAACAAAACATGCAATCATTGAAATGAGAGAGAGACTCTCGGCTATGTCACTACTACACACACATGGTCTTGCCTCTCCTGCTGCTTCCTTGGAAATCTCTTGCTTAATCTGTGGTATAAGAAAATAAAACTATAAGCACGGAGGCTTAGTAAGACCCCTTTTCCTACTCACAAAATCCATACGTCGTATAAACATGAACATATTACTTCCTATCATGAACGTCTACACAATCATGGCATCATCATTTTAGCATAAGTATAAATGAAATCATGGCATCAGAATTTAACACGAATATAGATATCATTATGGCATCATAGTCTAGCATAAACATCAATAAAGTCATGGCATTATAATTTGACATGTACATAAATAAAATCATGACATTATAATTTGACATGAACATAAATAAAATCATGACATCATAATTCGGCATGAACATAAATAAAATCGTGGCATTATAATTTGGCATGGACATAATTAAAATCATGGCATTATAATTTAGCTTGAACATAAATAAAATCATGGCATCCTAAATTAGCATAAACATAAATGAGATCATGGTATCATAAATTAACATGAACATCAATAAAAATCATTTGCATAAACATACTTGGCATTATCATATTTTTTTTGCCTAACATACATCGCATAAACATACCTTGCATAAACTTACTTTGCAATACCATACTTAACATAAACATAATGCATAACATGGATGGATGCATGTGGCAAATGCATATATCATAAGGATGCTTAATCTTTAAAATCATACTTTTAAATACTTTAACATAATCATAACGTTCATTGGGCCTTGGCTTGTACCACATTCATACATCATATGCTCGCATCCCTAAGTAAATACGAGGTAGCTAATCTCGACCTACTAGGGTAAGGACAGCTTCATCGGTAGTCCCGAACCGTAAGGACAGCTTCATCGGTAGTCCCGAACCGTGGACAACTTCATCGGTAGTCCAGAACCGTGGACCTTACTTAGGTCCGGTACAAGCCCATTCATAAAATAAAATACTTTCACATGCTTCTTCATTCATAATCATTCATAGCATATTCATTCATTCATCATACTTAACATCATCGTTATGCCTTGAAGGCATGAACCTTAACTTCATTCTTCATTTTCATTCCATATAATCATTATGCCTCGAAGGCATGAACTTTAACTTCATTCATCATTTTCATTCTTAACATGGCATATGTACATATCATTCATAAAGCATGGCATACATACAAATTATTCATAAATCATGGCATACATACATATCCTTCATAAATCATGGCATACCTATATCTCATTCATAAAACATGGCATACCCACATATCATTTATAAAACATGGCATACATACATATTAATCATAAAGCATGGCATACATACGTATCATTCATAAATCATGGCACATGTCCAAACATTTATGAGTTATCACCGCAAGTGACCTAACATATAATTCATGACATATAAACTAAGGGCTTGGTTAACATAGAAATTCTTCCATCATGCTTAAACATACATCTTAGTAACCTATAAACAAGCACCATTGTAGTTTTAACCCAACCCTAGCCCTAGGTTATGTCCTTGGCCGAAAGCCCCAAGGAACCCTAGGTCCATAAAAACTTCACATAAATTCTCAAACAACATCTCATACATACATACTAGGCCATAGGAAACATTTGATTCCATACTTAAGGCCAACCCTAATCCTTTAACCCTAGTTCTTGCTCTTGGCCGAAACTTTAAGGGTCCCTAAAGTTCATGAAAAATTCTTATAAAACACAATTTCTACCCATCATGCCATAGGAAACCAAAACTTATATGTTGAATGGTTAGATCAAGGCCCAACCATGGGGTAAGGTTCTTGGCCGAAATTCATTAGGCCTTATAATCATGTAAAAATTCATGTAAATCACCACTAACATCACTTACATCATAATAAATCATAAGAACCATCATTTGAGAGTTAGAAACTAAACCTAGCCATGAAACTTGCATGTGACCGAAACCCTAACTTCTTCTTCATGGGTTTTCATCTTAGATCTTAAATAAAAACTTAGATCATATCCATATCAAGGAAAAGCCATTACACCACAGGTGAGGGGGGTCTTACACTTGTTGATTTGGTTTTTAGACATTAGGTAGAGAAGATGGGGAAGACCTTGTTGCTCCTTGATCACCCTTAGCCCTTGAACTCTTGTAGATAGCTCTTAATCTTGAGGAATGAAGCCTTCTTGTGAAGTTTTTCCAAAGGGAAACCCTTCCTATAAGTTTCGGCTAGAAGGAGAAATGAGGAGGAAGGAAAGTGACTTGGTGGAGTAGGAAAGGAAATGTAACTCCCATTCCTTTATATCACATTAAGGAGGGCAAATGAAGAGTCATGGTGCTTCTTCTCTTGGTGACTCTTCATTTTCCTTTAGCCTTAACATAATTCCATTTCATTCCCTCATAGCATTCCCTTGCTAGGTGAATTGGTTAAAGCATACATGGTTGTACAAGGGGTCCAAGGTTCAATCCTTGGCCCATGCCCATTATTTTTATTTTCTTTTTTATTTTATTTTTCTTTATTTCTGAAAATTCCCTAAAACTCACCCATAATTATGCTACAATTCCTAATTATAATTCTTTTATATTTATTTTAAATTCTACCTAATTAAACCCATTTTTGGAGCCCATATAAGGCCCATTAGTACTTAGTTTCTCAATTTAAATGAGAAAATCATAGGTTTCTAGGTTAAAATTTGTGTTAATATTTCTAGGTCCCTTGGAAAATTATCTAGACATGCTCAATATTTTAAGAAAATATTAAGATAATTTTTCGGGTCGTTACAAAGTCCTGACCAAGGATTGGGCATGAAGACCTGTTTCGAGGAATTGGGCACTAAGTCCTGGCCGAGGGTTGGGCACCGAAGACCTAGTTCGAGAAATTGGGCACGAAGTCCTGGCCGAGGGTTGGGCACTTAAGTCCTGGACCTAGGGTTTGGGCATGAAGTCTTGGTCCGAGGGATTGAGAAACTTAGCTGAGCGATGTCTAAGGACAGAAGTAGAGATGGGTCGAGGGTCGGACGTCTTGAGATCCGAGAGTATGGAAGGCTAAGCTAAAGTCCACCCGAATGGACTGGGTGGCAACCGTCTCTTGAGAGGAGTAGGTGAAAGGCGCGTTCCCAGGGGTGGGAACCTGCATCGGTTCGACCTAAGGTTTCATGGAAATTCAAAGTCAAAACCATTTCCTTAAGGTTAAGGTTATCTACTTGTTTGCCTTGTATTTTTGTATCTTGTAGGTACCTAAAAGTGAAGACAAAGTAGGCAAACAACCAAACAAACAAGGTTGGAAAAGGGATGCTAGGCTCCCCGATTAAAGGAGGCGCCCTAATGGAGCATGGCGCAACATTGAATGAGGCGCCTAGAAGGTCCAGGGTACCCTGGTCAAGTGTCTTATCTACTGCGACGAGTTCGGCTCGGAAATAAACATTGACCAAGCCCTATGAGGCACCCTAGCGATCACAGGCGCCCTAATGAAGACTATAAAAGGGTCATCGACCCCAAGGCTCAGGACACAACTTTTGAAAACCATTCTAAGCTTCCAAAGTGATGACAAAGCGCTAACAATGAAGCTCTGCGACCAAGAGGCTCCAGGAGGAAGTGTGCTGCACTTCGGAGGACCATATCGCCGAGTTTCAATTTGTTTGTTCGGTTTGAGTTTACATTCTGCATTTAAATTTATCTATCTTTTTGTTTCTAACTCTTGCACTGTAAGACGTGTTTCTCCGCCTCCGGAAAGTCCGTAAAGGAGACCATTAGTGGACGGGTGTTCCCGTGCTTAAGCCTTGGATGTACTGACCCTAGGGGGTCGGGAACCAAGTAAAATCCCGTGTACAATTTATGTCATTCTTTTACTGTTTTATTTTCTGCTATGCTACTAACGGTTTGTTTAGAACGAATCTCAAAGTGTCGAACTGAAAAGTTAACGAAATTTGCAAAAGATTTTTTACGGTCGATATTCAGCCATCCCCCATATCGACGGCACCGGTCCAACATCTCGACCCTGCCTATGCCCGAGGCCGGGGAGTTTTGGCCCTGAAAAGGATGCAGGCGATATGACCAGAACTCAATCTATAGAGGGTGAGATAAACACCGTAGCTCGAGATCTCAACCCCGCCTATGTCTGAGGTCAGGGGAGTTTGGGCCCTGAAAAGTACGTAGGCAATATGGCCAGAGCTCGACACATGGATGGTGAGATAGACACCGCAGCCCGAGAATATCAACCCACCTGTGTCCGAGGCTGGGGGAGTTTGGGTCATAAAAAGGACGTTGGTGATACAGCCAGAGCTCAACCCGCAGAGAGTGAGATAGACACCGCAACCCAAGGATCTTGACTCAGCTTGTCATGAAAGGCTAACTTGGCTTAATTTCATTAAGAAAGAAGTACAATAATTTGGATGGAAAGAAATTCAGAAATGACAAGGGAGATCAGGAGCCTAATCATGGGGGGGTCATGACAAGCTAAGAGTTGTAGGGATTCAAGTGATGCGTGATGCGCATTACATGTTTAGTCCAGGTTGTTTCCTTTGTCGTCCTCCAAGTAATAAGTGCCTGAGCGCAACTTCTCCACAACCCAAAAAAGTCCTTGCTAGCAATGCTCTAACTTGCCAATTTGTCTGACCGGCTTGATCTTTTTCTAGACCAAGTCTCCTATCTAGCTGGAACGAGGGATGTCCCGACGATTGTTGTTGAGATGTATCCATTGCTGGTAGGCGACAAGCTGAGCTACTGCCTTCTCTCGAGCCTCCATTAGGAGGTCTAAGTTTATTATGCATAGATTGTCGTTCTGGTCTCCGTAGGTGGCACATCATAGAGATTCATCCCCATCCTCTACGGGAACCACGACTTCTCCTCCATAAACCAGGTGGAAAGAGATCATCTGTGTACTCTCCCAGGGGTTGTCTGATAAGCCCATAGGATGCTTGGGAGCTCCTCCGCCCAACTGCCTTGGATATGGTTTAATTTAGCTATAAGTCCTCAAACAAATTCCCTATTCACCAACTCGAGCAGCCCATTTCTCTGGGGGTACGCGATAGAGATGAAGGCTTGCTGTATGTCGAGCTCTTCACACCATTGATTGAGGTGGCGGCCCTGGAATTATTGGCCATTGTCTAATACGAGCCTGTAAGGGAGCCCGAACTGATAGATAATGCTTTGACAAAAGAACTTAATGGCTTCTCCTTCGATGATGCGTGACAAGGGAACAACTTCCATCCACTTAGAAAAATAATCTATGGCCATTAGCAGGAATTTCTTCTACCTTGGACCGAGAGGGAAGGGCCCCATGATGTCCATACCCCACTAGTCGAACGAACATGCTACTATGGCCTTATTCAGTAATGTTGTGGGATGATGTGGCAGCTTATGGTGCTTTTAGTAGGGAACCCAAGCAACTACCAGGCGGGTTGAGTCAACCTGTAAGGTGGGCCAAAGTACCCAACCAAGAGAACCTTAAGGGCTAGAGTCCTGGCCCTGCATGATTCCCACATATGCCCTTATCGATCTCCCAGAGTACATAATCAGCATCTGCAGTCCCGAGGCATTTGAGTAGTGGTCTGGAGAAGGACCACTAGTACAGTAGATCTCTAATCAGAGTGAACCATGCCATTTTTCTTTTTAGCACTCGTGCCTCTTCAGGATCTTCAGGGAGAGTGCTTTGTGTTAGATAGTTGATGAGGGGTGACATCCAGTCAACGCGGTCATTTGGTCAAGCTAGGTGCTGGACTTGAGAGACCAGCAGAGTACAGGTGATATTGTCTTGGATCATCAACTAGGCTAGGGTGCTGGCTAACATGGTTAGCTTGTCTACCTTTTGTTCTCAACCAGGGAGATCATTTGGAGGTTCACCTCCTGAAAGTTGAGTCAGAGTTTTCCAAAGCCTTCCGTGTAGCCACATAATTTTTCGCTATGGACCTCGAAATGTCCTGCTATCTATTGAGCCACCAGTTGGGAATTGGACTGCTCTATGATTTGGGAGGCGCTGACTTGCTTAGCAGCTTGAAGTCATGACAATAGGCCTCGTATTCATCCTCGTTGTTTGAGGCTCGAAATTCAAGCCGAATGGTGAGGGTAAGTGTTTCACCATGGTGAGATACCAATATGATATCTACCCCGCTTCCCTACTGATTAGAGGATCCATCCACATATACCTTCCATATTCCCGTTGTTTGAGGCTCAGATATTTCATCTAAGAAGTCCACCAAGGCCTGAGCCTTAATGGTGATCCTGGCTTGTACTGAATGTCATACTCACTTAGCTCAATAATCCATTTGACAAATCTGTTGGAGGCCTCAAGGTTAGAGAGGATTCGACCCAAGCTATTGTTGGTGAGAATAATGATCGGGTGTGCCAGGAAGTAAGCTCGCCACTATCTAGCCGCCAAGGTGAGGCCTATTGCAAATCCTTCCAATGCGGTGTATCTTCTTTTTAGATCTTTGAAGGCATGGCTAAAGAAGTAGACTGAGTGATGTATGGTGCCTTCTTGTTTGAGCAGGATGGCGGAGGCGACATAGTTAGAGGTTGATAGGTAGAGCTATAATGGCTCGGACCCGACTGGCTTAGAGAGGATGGGCAGCTGGACCAAGTATACCATCAACTCTGAAAATGGTCTGATCATGTTTCTCGTCCCATTCGAATTTGTTTGCTTTGTGGAGGATCTTAAAGAAGGGATAACTCTGAGTGGCTGAATGAGATATGAAGCGGGATAGTGCAGTAATCTATCCTACCCATCGTTGGGTCTCCCAGAGGTTGTGAGGGGAGGGCATGTCTCGCAGAGCTTGTACCTTCTCTAGGTTGGCCTTGATACTGCGTTCTGTGATGATGTAGCCTAGAAATTTTCCACCTTTTACCCCAAATAAGCATTTGTGGGGATTTAGCTTGAGACCCATACTGCATAAGGGTGGTGTATGTCTCCTCTAAATCAAAGACGAGGGAGCCCACCCGCTAGGTTTTGATGATAATTTCATCTACGTAGACCTCTATATTTCTCCCGATTTGGTCTCTGAAAACTCAATCCATCAGCCGTTGATAAGTAGCCACTACATTCTTGAGGCCTAAAGGCATAACATTATAATAGAAAGTTCCATGAGGCGTAATGAAACTGACCTTCTCTTGATTTCCCCGCGCTATGGGGATCTGATGGTACCCCTAGTAGGTGTTCAACATGCAAATGAGTTTACAACCTGCAGTGGAGTCTAATAACTGATCAATGCATGGTAGTGGATAACAATCCTTGGGACAAGCCTTATTCCGATCCTGAAAATCAATGCAAACCCTCCACTTACCTCCTGGCTTGGGGACCAAGACTATATTAGACAGCCAAGTCGGGAACTGGACTTCCCTGATGTACCCGCCCTCTAGTAGCTTGTCCATCTCACCTTGAATTACCTGACTCTACTCAGAAGAAAACTTCCACTTCTTCTGCCAAACGGGGTGGACATCAAGTCGGGTATTGAGTCGGGGCTCCATGATCGAAGATGAGACTCCAGTGAGCTCTCTTACCAACTAGGCTGACACGTCATAGTTCCATTGGAGACAGCCTATTAGTTCTTGCTTGAGGGGTGCCTTCAAGTTTGCAGCTACATTGTAATGCCTGCTTTTTTTTTTTTCCTAAAGCGACGTTACGCTAACATACTTAAGGCATGTAACATCATACTGCAGCGGAATAACTTAAACTTTACATGCCCCTACTACCATTTCTAACATAGTGACATGGACACTAGACATATAGACTTCATACTTAAACATCATATCATAACAAGCTTAACATCATATCATGAGGTTCATTTCATATCATGCATAACATCATGTCATAAGTTTCCATAAGTCACTAATCGAGCATATACTTAACAAAAGAAAAGTTCTTAGCATAACGGCAAACGTTTGATTTCATGGGCCAAGTCACTATCACACACATATAATCTTGCCCTCCTGCTGCTTCCTCATGGTCCCCTTGCATGATCTGCGGTATAAGGAAAAAGTCTATAAGCACACAGACTTAATAAGACTCTTTCCTACTCACTAAAATCATTCGTCATTCATTCATAATCATATGGAACATAAGCATCATAAACATTTCTATCATAGCATAAAGCATAAACATAGGCATAAATCTAATTAAACATTCTTATCATGGCATACAGTATAGACATAGGCCTAAACATAATTAAACATTCTAAGCATAGCATCATACATGGCATGAACATAAGCATAAGATGTAAATCAACCATGGGCATACTTTCTAGCATATCTAGCATAGACATCGTAAACATTCTAAGCATGGCATGAGACACGGCATAGCATAACTTAATAACCTTTCCTAGCATGGCATGAGACATGGCATAAATATAAACATAAGATATAAACCAACCTATATGGCATAAACATGGTATACATTCTAGCATATCATAAGAGCATCTTCTTACCAAAATCATAACATGGATCATTCATTCTCATACATATCTTTTAACATGGAGCATAAGCATAACACATCATTATCATAACATAATGCATAACATGTATGAATGTATGGGTGGAATGCATATACATATGGATGCTTAACTTTTAAAATCATACTTATAAAATGCTTAAACATAATCATCATAACATTTGGGGTCCCCGGCTTGTACCACATATATACATCATAGCGCGCATCCCTAGTAAGTCCGAGGTAGCGAGCCCCGACCTACTAGGGTAAGGACAGCATAGTCGGTAGTCCCCGAACCGAGGCGTTCTCAAGGATCCCATCCCTGTTGCACAGCTCCGGTAGTGCTAGAACCGTGGACAGCTCCGGTAGTCCAAAACCGAGGCGTTCTTAAGGTGCCCATCCCTTGGACCCATACTTGGGTCCGGTACAAGCCCATTCATAAAGTAAAATACTTTGCATGCTTCATCATTCATAAGACATTCATAGCATACTTATCATGGCATCATTCTTATCATGAACATGATCATAACATATTTATCAAGGCATCCTTCTTATCATGAACATAGACATAACATACTTGTCGTGACATCATTCTTATCATAAACATAAACGTAACATACTTATCATGGCATCATTCTTATCATGAACATAAACATAAGATACTTATCATGGCATCATTCTTATCATAACATACAAACATAAAGTATGGTGCTTAAGGTTAGGGTTATGGGTAACTTAATTTCCATCACATGCTTGAACATTTACGTATACCTTATAATGAGCATAAACCATCATTCTTTGGGTCCTAACTCTTTCCCAAAATCCTAGATACCTACCTTGGCCGAAATCCATAAGGCCCATGGGGGTATGGAAAAATTCCATTAAAATCCCCAATCAATTATAAGACACTAATCACATTTTACCATAGAGCCACTGAAGCCCTTACTTGAAATAAATCATAACTTTTTCCTTATTATTCCATCTTGGCCGAAACTTATAGAGTCTCTAGACCGTGTGGAAATTTACATAATCACCCTCCATCACCCTTATATCATGACAACATATCAAATGTATACTTGAAGTTTAGAACTCACCCTAATCCTTGGGTCCTTGAGGTTGGCCGAAACATATGGGGTCTCTAGGGTACCCCAAAAATTCTCAAAAATTGTATTTAATCTCTAACATGATCAGAGAACATTTAAACAACATTATCAAGGTTTTTAGCATAGTTATAGACACATAAATCATGGTGGCCGAAACCCTCAAGCTTAGGGTTCTTGGTTTTGTTTCTTTCATGTCGGCCGAAACCCTAGAGTGTCCTAGGGTACTCCAAAAATTCCCAAAAATTATACTTAACCTCTACACATCATAAGGGAACATTAAATAACATTATAAAGATTTTTAACATATTTATAGACATTTAAATCATGGTGGCCGAAACCCATAAACTTAGGGACCTTGGTTTTTGTCCCTTTCATGTTGGCCGAAACCCTAGAGTGTCCTAGGGTACTCCAAAAATTCCCAAAAATTATACTTAACCTCTAAAAATCATAAGGGAACATTAAATAACATTATACAGATTTTTGGCATAATTATAGACCTTTAAATCATGGTGGCTGAAACCCTTAAACTTAGGGTCCTTGGTTTTATTTCTTTCATGTTGGCCGAAACCCTAGGGTGTCCTAGGGTACTCCAAAAATTCCCAAAAATTATACTTAACCTCTAAACATCATAAGGGAACATCACATAACATTATACAGATTTTTGGCATAATTATAGACCTTTAAATCATGGTGGCCGAATCCCTTAAACTTAGGGTCCTTGGTTTTATTTCCTTCATGTTGGCCGAAACCCTAGGGTGTCCTAGGGTACTCCAAAAATTCCCAAAAAATTATACTTAACCTCTAAACATTATAAGGGAACATGACATAACATTATACAGATTTTTGGCATAATTATAGGCCTTTAAATCATGGTGGCCGAAACCCATAAACTTAAGGACCTTGGTTTTCTTTCCTTTCAACATCACATCCAAAAACTAACCCATATATCATGCTAAAAATCATGGAAATCATAGATAACTATTATACCACAGGTGAGGGAGTCTTACCTTAGATTCTCTTGATTTTTCGAACCTTGAAAGAGGAGGAAATGGTAAGATCTTTTGACCCTTGCACACCCTTGTCCTTGTATCCTTGAAAAACTCTTAGACCTTGGAGATAAGACCCCTTGTGGAGCTTTTCCAAGGGAGAACCTTTCCTTGGGTGTTCGGCTAGGATGAGGGGAGAATGAGTTTCGAAAATGCAAGGAATGAGAAGAAGAAGTAACTCCCAAACCCCCTATTTATCACCCATTAAAGAGGTAAATGAAAAGTCTCTCCATGGCCCTTCATCTTCTTCTACTCCTTAACCACCATCCACTTCATTTCCTCATAAGAATTCTTTGCTAGGTGAGTTGGTTAAAGCATTCATGGTTGTACAATAGGTCCAAGGTTCAATCCTTGGCCCATGCACCTTTATTTTTTATTTTATTTTTATTTTATTTAAATCTTTTTTTCTTATTTTCGAAAATTCCTCTTTATTTCGAAAATTCTCCTAAATCACCCATAATTATGCTAATATTCCTAAATAAAATCCTTTTATATTTATATTAATTTTTACCTAAGTAAGACCTATTTTTGGGAACCATTTAAGGCCCATTAATACCTAATGTCTCCATTTACCTAGGAAAATTAAGCTAAGACTTACCCATAATCATGCTAATATGTCTAATTAAATCCTACTTATATTTATACTAATCTCTACCTAAAATCCCCCTATAGCTATGGTACTAAAAAGCCCATATAAGACCCATTAGTGCTGAGTTTTCTCAATTTAAATGAGAAAACATGGGGTTTCTAGGCCAAAGTTGGTATTAATACCTCTAGGTCCTTCGGAAAATTATTTAAATATGCTCAATATTTTCATAAAATATTAAGAGAATTTTCCGGGTCGTTACATACATGGGTCCTATCCTCGGGGAGTTGAGCATGTATATTTACCTCTTGGTATCCCTCCTAAGGTCGAGCCGAGAGGGATTTCTTCGAAACCTGCATGAAAGCATGGGGGATTTGGCATGCCTTCTAGTTGTCGACCCAGATGATGTCCACATAACATTTCCATGCTGCGAGTTGGCTCCCCTAGATACTGCCCACGCCTTGTCACTAGACAACTCACCGATGGGGTGAGTGGTGTAGAAAGGGTAGGTCCTCGTCTAATTGCCTAAATGGTCCATTGAGAAGGTGGCCTGAGGATATGAATACGAGTTATGAAATCGGATGGAAGGATTCCAACACAGTCACTTCGACACTCAAGTTAGAGGTGGAGCTCGAAAACAATTTGTAGTAGAACAGTAGAAAAGTTATTTGTCCATACCTACTTCTAGCGGGGGATGTACCTTTTTATAAGATTGTGAGAGGACACCTGCCCCATGATCCCATAATTTTTATACACGTTACCTGAGATAATAAGATTTGGGGTACATTAAGAGGGAATTATGGCAATTGTTACATAGTGGAGCGCATCCATTGGAACCATTCTAAGCCCACATTCTTGTAGAAAGTGCTATTAATCTGGGACTAAAGTTCCTCTGCTAAGCTTAAGGCTTCTTGTAATGAAGGATCGTAGCTTGGCAGTGTTAGTAATGTGAGAGAAGTGTCCTATAGCAATCGCCTTATGATTGTAAATATTTATTTTAATAAATGAAAATTCACTATTTGAGTATACATATTTATGTATTTGATTGGGATCTTAAACTCATCTACTGAATGTCCGCAATACAATTCACAGCATGAGAGAATTTGAGATGGAATCACAACTAGTGATTATCTCTACATGTGCAATTGTGAAGTATTGAAAATATCCCTAGTCGATGAATTGATAAATACGGACACTATCAATTCTGTTGAGACTAGCATGGGTTATTCTCTAATCAGCTGATTCTCACTGGCTGGTGACATTGGGATGTCCGGAGATAAACATGAATGCTAGTTAAGGGAACTAGTTCATTGGAGTGACTGGCTGTAAAACTTCACATGGTAGTCTATATATAGACATGTCAGTGAAGTTCTTACCGCAGCTTAAGTGCGATGTTCCTTTGACTTGCGGTGTTCAAGTCATCTTGGTCATGGAGACTTATACTTTAACATCTTAAGCAAGCATCTCCAAGGAGGTGTGGACCCAGGATGGTTGGGTATAAGCCGAAGTGCCCGAAGATGTTTGAACAGCCTACAAAGGATTCACCACTCCTTGCGAGGAGATGTATACCCAAGGCCTATCGTCGGATTGTTACTCAAAGCCTCTGGCCAGAGCATGACATGTTTAGAGTATGAGTCTCTTAAATACATGAGAGTAATTAGAAATCCAAAGGACGAGAGAACGTTACTTGGGCTAGGTGTGACGTAGTCAACCTAGTGGGGACTGACACACACTGACCATGTCCTGAACCAAGTGGGTATAAGATGGTGAAGGGAATGAGGCACGATTCATTAGAGCTGCTGAAGGGTTTCAGAATTATTTCTGACGTCAACCGTTGATCTTTCGATTAACTGGGGATCATGATGTACTACTAGGTGCCACTCATGATCGTTCTATAATTGGTTAATTATAGACGGCCAACATAAATCGAAAGCCTATTTAGTCACACGCACAACGAGTAATCCGAGGGATTTAAAACGAGTTGAAAATTGGATTTTCCGATCAAGAGAAATAAGTCGAATCTGAATTTATCAGAGGCGCGTCGGAAGCTTAAAATGGCTAAGTCTTTTGAAGGCTTATTGGACGAATTAAATGAGTTTAATTTGCGAGGAGTTGGCTTGGAGTGGTCGGCCAAAGAGGGTGCCCACCCTCTTTGGTTTGGCCGGCCACAATAAAGGAGAGAAACCAATTTATTTGGTTTAAATTATAAAATAAATCAAGCGCGATTTGTTTTATTAAATTATGGATAAATAAGTTTATATAAAGAAATTTTATAGAGAAATTTATAGAAATTTATTCTTTTTATGGAAATTAAAATGAACCATGGATAGGTTTATTTTAATTTTATAAAATCAATTATGAATTGATTTTTCCATGATAAGAAAAATTTATATAATTTTCTTGTAAATTTTATTCCATAATAAAAGGAGAGATGTGTTTGTTTTATTATAAAGTTAGTTATACTAAAACTTGGCATAACGGAATAATTCATAAGAAAATTTATAAGATAAATTTCTTATGAAAATTTATTCCGTTAATTCCGTTAAAAGGGAGACTTGGCAATGGAGAGGCTACTATATAAAGGAACCAAAGGCAAGCCTTGAATCCCAATTAATCAAAAGATTAAGAAGCTCTCTCTCTCTCCCTTATTCTCTCTCTCTCTAGGGCCGGCGCCCTTTCTCTCTCTAGGGACGGCGCCCTTTCTCTCTCTAGGGTCGGCGCCACTTTCTCCCTCTAGGGTCGGCGTGTTGGGACCGGGTGCATGTCGACAGGGATACGAGTTCGTAAAATTTAAATTTTTTTACGTGCAGCGGAAGAGTTTGCATAAAATAATTTCCTAAATTATTTTAACTTCGTATCTAGCATGCAACCTTATAGTGTATCGACATAATCATGAAATAAAAGTTTGCGAAAAGTAAACTAATTTACCAAGTACCTCGCGTAACTCGAAGTAAGGGACGAGATCCAACCGTTGCGTCCCTTGGAAGCTTCGCCTCTATTCGCGTCCACGCCGAGTTCTCTTCGGGATGACTTCACAAAGTCACGAGTTTTGTGCCGACGAGAACTACTAGATTCTCGGAAGGCACAACTAGAAGGACAAGAGAAAAATTAGGAAAACTAACCAACGAAGTAACGGAATCGAATTCCGAGAAGAGAGGAGTCGCTATCCGCTTCTTCTTCTTCGCGTTCGGGTTCTCCTTCTCCTTGTAGCTCACGGCAACATCTCAAGGGGAGGAGTTGGTTGTGCGCCGGCCCTAGGCTTCAAGTGGGCGCCGGCCCTAAGCTCCAAGAAGTGGCCGGCCCTAGGTGGGGAGAAGGGAAGGAGAAGAATAAAAGAGAGAGAGAGGGAGAGCTCTAATTAATCTCTTGATTAATTGATTGATGTTCTAAAGGGCTAGCCTTTGGGTCCTTTATATAGTAGCAACTCTTTGCTAAGTCTCCCTCTAAACGGAATTAGTTATAAGAAATTTTATCCTATAAATTTTCTTAACTAATTATTCCGTTTAAACCAAGTTTTATTATAAACTAATTTATAATAAAACTAATTCTTCTTCTCTTTAAATTATGGAATAAATTTTTATAAGAAATTTATAAACTTTCTTATTATGGATAAATCAATTCATAATTGTTTTTATAAAATTAAAATAAACCAATTCATGGATTATTTTAATCTTCCATAAAAGAATAAATTTCTATAAATTTTATTTATATAAATTTCTTTATACAAATTTATTTATCCATAATTTATAAAACAAATCACACTAGATTTATTTTATTAATTAAACCAATTAAATTGGTTTTATTCTCTCTCTTGGCCGGCCACTCAAAGAGGGATAACACCCTCTTTGGCCGGCCCAAATCGACCCGAACCGGTCGCGAATTAAACTCATTTAATTCGCCCAAAAAGCCTTCAAAAGACTTAGCCAATTTTAGTTTCCATTGCGCCTCTGACTAACTCAGATTCGACTTGTTTCTCTTGATCGGAAAATCCAATTTTCAACTCGTTTTAAATCCCTCGGATTACTCGTATTGCGTGTGACTAAATAGGCTTTCGATTTATGTTGGCCGTCTATAATTAACCCATTAATTATAGAACGATCATGAGTGGCACCTAGTAGTACATCATGATCCCCAATTAATCGAAAGATCAACGGTTTGACCTCAGAAGAAATTATTCTGAAACCCTTCAGCAGCTCTAATGAATCGTGCCTCATTCCCTTCACCACCTTATACCCACTTGGTTCAGGACACGGTCTATGGTGTCAGTCCCCACTAGGCTGACTACGTCACACCTAGCCCAAGTAGTGTCTTCCTCGTCCTTTGGATTTCTAATTACTCTCATGTATTTAAGAGACTCGCACTCTTAACATGATATGCTCTGGCCAGAGGCTTTGAGTAACAATCCGACGATAGGCCTGGGTATACATCTCCTCGCAAGGAGTGGTGAATCCTTTGTAGGCTGTTCAAACATCTTCGGGCACTTCGGCTTATACCCAACCATCCCGGGTCCACACCTCCTTGGAGATGCTTGCTTAAGATGTTAAAGTATAAGTCTCTATGACCAAGATGACTTGAACACCGCAAGTCAAAGGAACATCGCACTTAAGCCGCAGTAAGATCTTCATTGACATATCTACATGTAGATTCCCATATGAAGTCTTACAGCCAGTCACTCCAATGAACTAGTTCCCTTAACTAGCATCCATGTTTATCTCCGGACATCCCAATGTCACCAGCTAGTGAGAATCAGCTGATTAGAGAATAACCCATGCTAGTCTCAACAGAATTGATAGTGTCCATTTTTATCAATTCATCGACTAGGGATAATTTCAATACTTCACAATTGCACATTAGAGATAATCACTAGTTGTGATCCCATCACAAATTCTCTTATGCTGTTAGTTGTATTGCGGACATTCAGTAGATGAGTTTAAGATCCCAATCAAATACACAAAACATGTATACTCAAATAGTGAATTATCATTTATTAAAATAAATGTTTACATCATAAGGCGATTGCCTTAGGACACTTCTCTCATATCACTAACAAACTCCCACTTGGCCTAATGCCAATCGCTACGGTATCCAATACCATAGGCTCTAACATGACCCTCAAACTTGTTTTGAGGCAAGGCCTTAGTTAAAGGATCCGCTATATTCCTTTCAGTGGGAACTCTCTCAATTTGTATGTCATTCCTACTTATAATCTCTCTGATCAGATGATAGCGTCGAAGCACGTGTTTGGATCGCTGATGAGACCTTGGTTCCTTTGCTTGTGCAATAGCTCCATTGTTGTCGCAGTATACCGGCACTGCTTCATCAATGGTTGGAACCACGCCAAGTTCGGAGACAAACTTCTTGATCCAGACTGCTTCCTTTGCTGCTTCCGAAGCTGCGATATATTCTGCTTCCGTGGTAGAATCCGCTACAGTGTCTTGTTTGGAACTCTTCCAACTCACTGCGCCTTCATTCAAAGTAAATACGTATCCAGACTGCGATTTGGAGTCATCCTTATCCGTCTGGAAACTGGCATCTGTATACCCACGTATTTCAAATCTCCTTCTCCATATATTAGAAATACATCCTTAGTTCTTCTTAAGTACTTAAGGATTGTCTTAACAGCCGCCCCAATGATCCATTCCTGGATCAGATTGGTATCTGCTCGTGACGCTCAGAGCATACGATACATCGGGCCTAGTACATAACATAGCATACATGATAGATCCTATTGCGGATGCATAGGGAATCTTATTCATGCTAATCCTCTCGTCTTCTGTGCGCGGACACATAGACTTCGAAAGGTTGATCCCATGCCTGATGGGAAGGTAACCTTTCTTGGATTCCGACATGCTAAACCTTTTTAGCA
>JAGFNQ010001240.1:680202-706283 GCA_024364735.1 Boesenbergia rotunda
TAAATCAACCATAGGCATACTTTCTAGCATATCAAGCATAGACATCGTAAACATTCTAAGCATGGCATGATACACGGCATAGCATAACTTAATAAACTTTCCTAGCATGGCATGAGACATGGCATAAATATAAACATAAGATATAAACCAACCTATATGGCATAAACATAGGCATACATTCTAGCATATCATAAGAGCATCTTCTTACCATAATCATAACATGGATCATTCATTCTCATACATATCTTTTAACATGGAGCATAAGCATAACACATCATTATCATAACATAATGCATAACATGTATGAATGCATGGGTGGAATGCATATACATAGGGATGCTTAACTTTTAAAATCATACTCTTAAAATGCTTAAACATAATCATCATAACATTTGGGGTCCCCGGCTTGTACCACATACATACATCATAGCGCGCATCCCTAGTAAGTCCGAGGTAGCGAGCCCCGACCTACTAGGGTAAGGACAGCATAGTCGGTAGTCCCCGAACCGAGGCGTTCTCAAGGAGCCCATCCCTGTTGCACAGCTCCGGTAGTGCCAGAACCGTGGACAGCTCCGGTAGTCCAGAACCGGGGCGTTCTTAAGGTGCCCATCCCTTGGACCCATACTTGGGTCCGGTACAAGCCCATTCATAAAGTAAAATACTTTGCATGCTTCATCATTCATAAGACATTCATAGCATACTTATCATGGCATCATTCTTATCATGAACATGATCATAACATATTTATCATGGCATCCTTCTTATCATGAACATAGACATAACATACTTGTCGTGACATCATTCTTATCATGAACATAAACGTAACATACTTATCATGACATCATTCTTACATGACAAAACATAAGATACATATCATGGTATCATTCTTATCATGAACATAAACATAAGAATACTTATCATGGCATCATTCTTATCATACATACAAACATAAAGTATGGTGCTTAATGTTAGGGTTATGGGTAACTTAATTTCCATCACATGCTTGAACCTTCACGTAATATTTTATAATGAGCATAAACCATCATTCTTTGGGTCCCTAACTCCATCCCCAAACCCTAGATACCTACCTGGCCGAAATCCATAAGGCCCATGGGGTATGGAAAAATTCCATTAAAATCCCAATCAATCATAAGACACTAATCACATTTTACCATAGAGCCACTGAAGCCCTTACTTGAAATAAATCATAACTTTTTCCTTATTATTCCTTCTTGCCGAAACTATAGAGTCTCTAGATCGTGTGGAAATTTACATAATCACCCTCCATCACCCTTATATCATGACAACATATCAAATTATACTTGAAGTTTAGAACTCACCCTAATCCTTGGGTCCTTGAGGTTGGCCGAAACATATAGGGTCTCTAGGGTACCCAAAAATTCTCAAAAATTGTATTTAATCTCTTAACATCATCAGAGAACATTTAAAAACATTATCAAGGTTTTTAGCATAGTTTAGACACATAAATCATGGTGGCCGAAACCTCAAGCTTAGGGTTCTTGGTTTTGTTTCTTTCATGTTGGCCGAAACCCTAGAGTGTCCTAGGGTACTCCAAAAATTCCCAAAAATTATACTTAACCTCTAACATCATAAGAGAACATTAAATAACATTATAAAGATTTTTAACATATTTATAGACATTTAAATCATGGTGGCCGAAACCCATGAACATAGGGACCTTGGTTTTTGTCCTTTCATGTTGGCCGAAACCCTAGAGTGTCTTAGGGTACTCCAAAAATTCCCAAAAATTATACTTAACCTCTACACATCATAAGGGAACATTAAATAACACAATAAGATTTTTAACATATTTATTGACATTTAAGTCATGGTGGCCGGGTTTTGTCCCTTTCATGTTGGCGAAACCTAGAGTGTCTAGGGTACTCCAAAAATTCCCAAAAATTATACTTAACCTCTACACATCATAAGGGAACATTAAATAACATTATAAAGATTTTTACATATTTATAGATTCAAATCATGGTGGCCGAAACCCATAACATAGGGACCTTGGTTTGTTTCCTTTCAACATCAAATCAAAAACTAACCCATATATCATGCTAAAAATCATGGAGATCATAGGGAACTATTATAGCACAGGTGAGGGAGTCTTACCTTAGATTTCTTGATTTTTGAACCTTGAAAGAGAAGAAAATGGTAGATCTTTGGACCCTTGAACACCCTTGTCCTTGTACCTTGGAAGACTTAGATCTAGGAGATGGAACCTTGGGGAAACTTTTCTAAGGGGAAAACCTCTTCTTGGTGCTCGGCAAGAATGAGGGGAGGAAGGGGTTCGAATATGCAAGTAATGGGAAGAAGAGGTAACTCCCAAAACCCCCCTTTAATAGCCCATTAAGAAGGTAAATGAAGAGTCTCTCCATGACTCTTCATCTTCTTTCTAATCTTAACTTACATCCACTTCTTTTCCTCATAGAAATCCCTTGCTAGGTGAGTTGGTTAAGGCTTACATGGTTGTACAAGAGGTCCAAGGTTCAATCCTTGGCTCTATTTTATTTTTATTTCATTTATTTTATTTCCTAAATTCCGAAAATCCCCCCTTAAAATCACCCATAATTATGCCAATATTCCTAAATAAAATTCTTTTATATTTATATTAATTCTACCTAATTTATATTAATTTTACCTAATTAATACCCATTTTGGAGCCCATTTAAAGCTCATTGGCACTTAGTTTTCTCAATTTAAATGAGAAAACATGGATTTCTAGGCCCAATTTTACAAAATTATTTCTGGGCCCCTCGGAAAATTATCTAAACATACTCAATATTTTAAGAAAATATTAAGAGAATTTTCCGGGTCGTTACAATCCCCCATACCTCGTGAAAGTTCGTCCTCGAACTTAGAATAACTCCGGGTACTTGCGCCTCATCTCGTCCTCGCGTTCCCAGGTAGCTTCTTCGAACCGTTGACTTTGCCAAAGGACCTTGACTAAGGGTACCTCCTTACTCCTCAGCTTCATGACTTCCCTGTCCAAAATCTTGATAGGTCTGCTCTCATAGCTTAGGTCCTCCTGCAGTTGTACTGTCTGTGGCTCGATCACTTGGTCCCTATTTGGGATACACTTTTTAAGCTGGGACACATGGAATACGTTATGGATAGCTGACATCTCTGAAGGTAGCTCCAGCTCTATGCCACTTTACCAACTCTTTTCAGAATCAGGTACGGCCCCACATAATGCGGACTTAGCTTTCCTTTCCTCCCAAATCTTGTCACCCCTTTCATAGGTGCCACTTTCAGAAACACCCAATCTCCAACATTAAACTCCATGGGTCTACGCCGGACATCGGCATAACTCTTCTGTCGGCTCTGAGCAGTTTCTATCCGTTGTCGGATATTCTGTATAGCTCGGGTGGTGCTGTTGATGATATCCGTTGTGAGCCCCATCTCCTTCTTTTCACCACCTTCGTACCAACAGATTGAAGATCTACATCTCCTCCCGTACAAAACTTCATAAGGTGTCATTCTGATAATAGCTTGGTAGCTATTGTTGTAAGCGAATTCCGCTAAACATAGATATCGGCACCAACTTCCTTTGAAATCCAGGGCACAAACTCTCAACATATCCTCCAGTACTTGATTCACTCATTCAGTTTGCCCGTCAGTCTGAGGGTGAAAAGCAGTACTGAACCACAGTTTAGTGCCCAGAGACTTCTTGACGCACTCCCAAAAACGTGAGATAAAGCGACCATCCCTATCAGAGGTGATAGTCTTGGGAACTCCATGGAGTCTAATTATTTCCCTAGCGGATAATTGAGCTAGTTGCTCAATCGAATAAGTCATCTTGACTGCTAGGAAGTGAGCAGACTTCATCAGCCTGTCCACAATTACCCAAACCCCATCATACACGTTTGTAGTCTTGGGAAGTCCTGAAATAAAATCCATCGATATATCTTCCCATTTCCATTCCGGAATCGAAAGTGGCTGCAGAACTCCTCCGGGTCGCTGGTGTTCTGCTTTCACTCGTTTGTAGGTCAGGCAAGTACTAACATGCTGACCCACGTCTCTCTTCATACCGGACCACCAGAATTTCTCCTTCAGGTCTTGATACATTTTCGTGGATCCCGGATGCATCGAATAAGGGTTAATTCTTTAATCCAAGGAACTCATAATATTACCAATTTGACATACATGATTATGTGTATTTTACTCACGACCATTTATACTTATATCCTTGATGATATAAGTGATATACATGATTGTCATAATTGAGCTAGTGTCATTAATAGCCCTATGATGTAATTATAGGCATATATCATAATTATATACTTATTATAATTATGGGTAAACCTAATAATAGTTGGGTTCTGAAATCTTAGTTCACAACATGAGCTATGAATTATATTAGTTAATGATTATTACATGATAAGGGAGATCATATTTATTATATTACCATAAAATAACTTAAGGAAATCTTATATATCATATATAAGATAATAGTGAAACATACGTTGATAATTCTAATATTTATAATTAGTATGAAAATGTAGTGGACCCCTAATCTACAATAGGTGTTAATATAATTAGGACACTACCCTATGCGTATCATTTTAGGTTATACTGTATGACTTATACCATTAATTATATTAGTATTAGTATAATGGAACTAGTGTTATACGTTAACATAGGTGAGAGTGTTATAATCTAATGTATGTAGGCTATCATATACATCCTACATGAGACTATATTATAGGTTATACATGATATCATAAATTATAGTTATTTATCATATAAATTATAGGTAAATTATAGTTATTTTTCTACCCCTATATTATTCTATATATTTAATTCCTAAAATAAGATAAAGTATCATTCGCCGTTACATATCGTAACGTACTTTTCATCATAAATACCATTCATACTTGCATATCTTAAAATCATAAAACATCTTAATACTATCAGATATGTAAAGAGGTACTTACTTGGAAGCGGCAGGAAGAGGGCTTGATGTGTGTGTAGTGAGATGGTTACTGCTCTGATACCAACCTGTAACGCCCGGTTTTTTTTTCCCTAAAGCGGCGTTACGCTAACATACTTAAGGCATGTAACATCATACTGCAGCGGAATAACTTAAACTTTACATGCCCCTACTACCATTTCTAACATAGTGACATGGACACTAGACATATAGACTTCATACTTAAACATCATGTCATAATAAGCTTAACATCATATCATGAGGTTCATTTCATATCATGCATAACAACATGTCATAGGTTTCCATAAGTCACAAATCGAGCATATACTTAAGAAAAGTAAAGTTCTTAGCATAACGGCAAACGTTTGATTTCATGGGCCAAGTCTCTATCACACACATATAATCTTGCCCTCCTGCTGCTTCCTCATGGTCCCCTTGCATGATCTGCGGTATAAGGAAAAAGACTATAAGCACACAGGCTTAGTAAGACTCTTTCCTACTCACAAAAATCATTCGTCATTCATTCATAATCATATGGAACATAAGCATCATAAACATTTCTATCATAGCATAAAGCATAAACATAGGCATAAATATAATTAAACATTCTTATCATGGCATAAAGTATAAACATAGGCATAAACATAATTAAACATTCTAAGCATGACATCATACATGGCATGAACATAAGCATAAGATGTAAATCAACCATAGGCATACTTTCTAGCATATCAAGCATAGACATCGTAAACATTCTAAGCATGACATGATACATGGCATAGCATAACTTAATAAACTTTCCTAGCATGGCATGAGACATGGCATAAATATAAACGTAAGATATAAACCAACCTATATGGCATAAACATAGGCATACATTAGCATATCATAGGAGCATCTTCTTACCATAATCATAACATGGATCATTCATTCTCATACATATCTTTTAACATGGAGCATAAGCATAACACATCATTATCATAACATAATGCCTAACATGTATGAATGCATGGGTGGAATGCATATACATAGGGATGCTTAACTTTTAAAATCATACTCTTAAAATGTTTAAACATAATCATCATAACATTTGGGGTCCCCGGCTTGTACCACATACATACATCATAGCGTGCATCCCTAGTAAGTCCGAGGTAGCGAGCCCCGACCTACTAGGGTAACGACAGCATAGTCGGTAGTCCCCGAACCGAGGCGTTCTCAAGGAGCCCATCCCTGTTGCACAGCTCCGGTAGTGCCAGAACCGTGGACAGCTCCGGTAGTCCAGAACCGGGGCGTTCTTAAGGTGCCCATCCCTTGGACCCATACTTTGGTCCGGTACAAGCCCATTCATAAAGTAAAATACTTTGCATGCTTCATCATTCATAAGACATTCATAGCATACTTATCATGGCATCATTCTTATCATGAACATGATCATAACATATTTATCATGGCATCCTTCTTATCATGAACATAGACATAACATACTTGTCGTGACATCATTCTTATCATGAACATAAACGTAACATACTTATCATGGCATCATTCTTATCATGAACATAAACATAAGATATTTATCATGGCATCATTCTTATCATGAACATAAACATAAGATACTTATCATGGCATCATTCTTATCATAACATACAAACATAAAGTATGGTGCTTAATGTTAGGGTTATGGGTAACTTAATTTCCATCACATGCTTGAACCTTCACGTATATTTTATAATGAGCATAAACCATCATTCTTTGGGTCCTAACTCCATCCCAAACCCTAGATACCTGCCTTGGCCGAAATCCATAAGGCCCATGGAGGTATGGAAAAATTCCATTAAAATCCCCAGTCAATCATAAGACACTAATCACATTTTACCATAGAGCCACTGAAGCCCTTACTTGAAATAAATCATAACTTTTTCCTTATTATTCCTTCTTGGCCGAAACTTATAGAGTCTCTAGACCGTGTGGAAATTTACATAATCACCCTCCATCACCCTTATATCATGACAACATATCAAATGTATACTTGAAGTTTAGAACTCACCCTAATCCTTGGGTCCTTGAGGTTGGCCGAAACATATAGGGTCTCTAGGGTACCCCAAAAATTCTCAAAAATTGTATTTAATCTCTAAAATCATCAGAGAACATTTAAACAACATTATCAAGGTTTTTAGCATAGTTGTAGACACATAAATCATGGTGGCCGAAACCCTCAAGCTTAGGGTTCTTGGTTTTGTTTCTTCCATGTTGGCCAAAACCCTAGAGTGTCCTAGGGTACTCCAAAAATTCCCAAAAATTATACTTAACCTCTACACATCATAAGAGAACATTAAATAACATTATAAAGATTTTTAACATATTTATAGACATTTAAATCATGGTGGCCGAAACCCATAAACATAAGGACCTTGGTTTTTGTCCCTTTCATGTTGGCCGAAACCCTAGAGTGTCCTAGGGTACTCAAAAAATTCCCAAAAATTATACTTAACCTCTAAACATCATAAGGGAACATTAAATAACATTATAAAGATTTTTAACATATTTATTGACATTTAAGTCATGGTGGCCGAAACCCATAAACATAGGGACCTTGGTTTTTGTCCCTTTCATGTTGGCCGAAACCCTAGAGTGTCCTAGGGTACTCTAAAAATTCCCAAAAATTATACTTAACCTCTACACATTATAAGGGAACATTAAATAACATTATAAATATTTTTAACTTATTTATTGACATTCAAATCATGGTGGCCGAAACCCATAAACATAGGGACCTTGGTTTTGTTTCCTTTCAACATCAAATCCAAAAACTAACCCATATATCATGATAAAAATCATGGAGATCATAGGGAACTATTATAACAAAGGGGAGGGAGTCTTACCTTAGATTCTCTTGATTTTTCGAACCTTGAAAGAGAAGAAAATGGTAAGATCTTTGGACCCTTGAACACCCTTGTCCTTGTATCCTTGGAAGAGACTTTAGATCTAAGAGATGGAACCTTGGGGGAAACTTTTCCAAGGGGAAAACCTCTTCTTGGTGCTCGGCAAGAATGAGGGGAGGAAGGGGTTCGAATATGCAAGTAATGGGAAGAAGAGGTAACTCCCAAAACCCCCCTTTAATAGCCTATTATGAAGGTAAACGAAGAGTCTCTCCATGACTCTTCATCTTCTTTCTAATCTTAACTTACATCCACTTCTTTTCCTCATAGAAATCCCTTGCTAGCTGAGTTGGTTAAGGCTTACATGGTTGCACAAGAGGTCCAAGGTTCAATCCTTGGCTCATGCACCTTTATTTTTATTTTATTTTTATTTCATTTATTTTATTTCCTAAATTCCGAAAATCCCCCCTTAAAATCACCCATAATTATGCCAATATTCCTAAATAAAATTCTTTTATATTTATATTAATTCTACCTAATTTATATTAATTTTACCTAATTAATACCCATTTTCGGAGCCCATTTAAAGCTCATTGGCACTTAGTTTTCTCGATTTAAATGAGAAAACATGGATTTCTAGGCCCAATTTTACAAAATTATTTCTGGGCCCCTCGGAAAATTATCTAGACATACTCAATATTTTAAGAAAATATTAAGAGAATTTTCCGGGTCGTTACAATGAGAAGGTCAAGTGCGCATCATTCTGCCTTTCTGGAGATGCCAGAATGTGGTGGGAAAGAGTCAGGACCAAGAGACAAGTAAACCAGATGGCGTGGGCCAATTTCAAATCAGAATTCTTTGAAGAATTCTTCAATATGCGTGTCACAAACAGACACTACGACGAGTTCACGGAATTCCGACAGGGCAACCTCTCGGTCAATGAAGCTGTGAAGAAGTTTAATCGCCTGCCTCGTCTATGCCCGGAGCTGGTCCGCACTGAGAAAGAAAGGGTCCGACTTATGTTGAAGATGTTGCGGCCCGAAATAGCCCTGAACGTGGCCGGCGGAGTTAACAGGCCGCAGACCACCGAGGAGCTGTTTAGTAGTGCTCTACTCACCGAGCATTCAATGAGAGAGGTCAGAAACCTCAGGGTACCAACGCTAATGGGAAGGGAAATCAAGGTGGTAAACGGCAGCCATGGGACGACCCCCAAGGGGGCCCAGCAAATAAACAGTCCAGGTTTCCCCTATGTGCTACATGCGGGAAAATGCATCCCGGGGAATGCCGCAAAGGTACGAACCAGTATTTCATTTGCGGGGTGGAAGGGCACATAGCCCCTTACTGTCCTACCAAGAACCAGGCACCTCCCCAACAGCTTGTTCCGTACCAGGGTGCACCAGCGAAACTACATTATATGCAAGCCGAGCTGGAAGGTACCCCGATGAGCCAAGGGAGATTGGAGGCCCCACCAACTATGGAGGATGCCGCGAATGCTTCAACGGTTGTCACAGGTCAGATTCTTATTTACAGTCAGTATGCTACTGCATTATTTGATACTGGGGCAACACACTCGTTCATCTCTATGTTCTACACTAAGAAGATAGATATGTCTCCACAAGTTTTAGACTGCAAGTTCTTGACAACCCTGCCTTTGGGAGAAATAGGGACATCCACTCCCGTGCTGCGTGATGTGCCAGTCGGAATCGCAGGAAGAGAACTCTACTGTGATCTGATAGTACTCGACATGCAGGATTATGATGTTATAATGGGAAGGAACTTTCTGAGCAAATACGACGCTTTTGTCGAGTGCCGTAAACGAAAGGTGATCTTTCAACTTGAGGCAGATTCTATGTTTGAATTTATCGGAGAGCCGAGGAAAAGAACCGGGGAATTTTTATCGACTCTCAAAGCACAGAAGGTGATAGATAAGGGATACACTGGATTCTAGCACATGTGGTTGACGTAAGTCAAACCAAGGACCAGAAGCTAGAAGACGTTAGGGTTGTAGGTAATTATCCAGAGGTATTCCTAGATGAATTACCAGGATTAGCTCCTAATAGAGAAGTGGAATTCGAGATCGAATTGGTTTCTGGTACTAACCCGTTCCCCAAGGCACCTTACCGTATGGCAAGGTCAACGGTTTGAGGAATTCACCTGAGGAATGTGAGGACGCGCTGAGACGTAGGTACCCGGAGATATCCTAAGTTCGAGGACGAACTTTCACGAGGTATGGGGGATTGTAACGACCCGGAAAATTCTCTTAATATTTCCTTAAAATATTAAGCATGTTTAGATAATTTTTCGATGAACCTAGAAATATTAATGCGAACTTTGGCCTAGAAAATCCATGTTTTCTCATTTAAATTGGGAAAAAGGGCACTAATGGGCCTTATATGGGCTTTCTAGTACCATAATTTTTGGTGGATTTTAGGTGAAAATTAGTATAAATATAAAGGGATTTTAATAAGAAATATTAACATAATTATGGGAGAATTTTTAAAGGATTTTCGGAATTTTAGGGAAATAAAAAGAAAAAAATAAAATAAAAATAAGGTGCATGGCCCAAGGATTGAACCTTGGACCTCTTGTACAACCATGTATGCACTAACCAACTCACCTAGTAAGGTAATGTTATGAGGGAATGAAGTGGATATTGGTTAAAGCATAGAAGAAGATGAAGGGTCATGGAGAGACTCTTCATTTACCTTCTTAATGGGCTATTAAAGGGGGGTTTTGGGAGTTACCTCTTCTTCCCATTACTTGCATTTTCGAAACTCCTCCTTCCCTCATCCTAGCCGAACACCCAAGGAAGGGTTCTCCCTTGGAAAAGCTCCACAAGAGATCTCATCTCCAAGATCTAAGGGGTCTTCCAAGGATACAAGGACAAGGGGGGGGGGGGCAATGGTCCAAAGATCTTACCATTTCCTTCCCTTTCAAGGTTCAAAAAATCAAGAAACCCAAGGTAAGACTCCCTCACCTGTGTTTTAATAGTTCCTTATGATTTCCATGATTTTTAGGATGATATATTGGGTAGTTTTTGGATTTGATGTTGAAAGGAAGGAAAACCAAGAACCTTAAGTTTAAGGGTTTCGACCACCATGATTTAAAGGTCTATAATTATGCTAAAAATCTTTATAATGTTATTTCATGTTACCTTATGATGTGTAGAGGTTATGTATAATTTTTTGGAATTTTTGGAGTACCCTAGGACACCCTAGGGTTTCGGCCAACATGAAAGGAACAAAATCAACACCTAGAGACCCTATGGGTTTCGGCCACATTGTTTTAGGGTCCATAATGATGCTAAAAATACTTATAATGTTTTTTAATGTTCTCCCATGATGTTTAGAGGTTAATTATAATTTTTGAGAATTTTTGAGTACCCTAGGACACCCTAGGGTTTCGGCCAACATGAAAGAAACAAAACCAAGAACCCTAAGCTTGAGGGTTTCGGCCACCTTGATTTAAAGGTCAATAATTATGTCAAAAATCATGATAATGTTGTTTAATGCTCTCTTATGATGTTTAGAGATTAAATATAATTTTTGGGAATTTTTTGGGTACCCTAGGATACCCTAGGGTTTCGGCCAACATCAAGAACCCTTGTGTAGGGTTGGGTCTCAAACTTCAAGTGTATGTTTTATGTTTTAAGGTGATATAAGGGAGATGGAGGGTGTTTATGTGAATGTTTCCCATGGCCTAGAGACCCTATAGGTTTCGGCCAAGTACCCTAATAGGGTGGAATGTTAGGACTTATTTCATGTAAGGGTCCCAATGGCCCTATGGTAAGGTATGGTTGGTGTTTAAGCAATTGATTTGGGGATTTAATGGAATTTCTCCATGGCTCCATGGCCTTGAAGATTCGGCCAAGAGTAAGATTAGGGATAAAGAAATTAGAGTTGGCCTTAAGTATGGACTCAAAGGGGTCCTATGGCCTAGTATATGTGTATGAGATGTTGTTTGGGAAGTTATGTGAAGGTTTATGGACCTAGGGTTCCTTGGGGCTTGGTTTATGGACCTAGGATTCCTTGGGGCCTTCGGCCAAGGGTCTAACCTAGGGCTAGGGTTGGGTTAAACCTACCAAGATGCTTGAGTATAGGTTATTAAGATGTATGTTTAAGTAAGATGGAAGAAGTCTATGTTAACTAAACCCTTAGTTTGTATGTCATGAATTATATGTTAAGTCATAGATGTTTAGACATGTGCCATGATTTATGAATGATATGTATGTATGCCATGTCTTATGAATGATATGCCATGTTTTATGAATAATATGCATGTATGTCATGTCTTATGAATGATACGTATGTATGCCATGATTTATGAATAAGATGTATGTATGCCATATGAATGAAGTTAAAGTACATGCCTTTAAGGCATAACGATGATGTTAAGTATGATGAATGAATGATGATGAAAGACAAGTATGATGAATGAAAGATGATGCTTATGTCTTTAAGGCATAAATATGCTAAACGGCACGGTCGATGGTCGACGGTACGACGGTCGAGAGGACCGGTAAATGGGCCGGTAGACGGGCCGAACCGTAACAAGTTATGCTATGTTAAGTATGCCATGAATGTCTCATGAATGATGAAGCATGTAAAGTATTTTATTTTATGAATGGGCTTGTACCGGACCGAAGTATGGGTCCAAGGGATGGGCACCTTAAGAATGCCCCGGTTCTGGACTACCGACTATGCTGTTCACGGTTCTGGCACTACCGAAGTTGTGCAACAGGGATGGGCACCTTAAGAACGCCTCGGTTCGGGGACTACCGACTATGCTGTCCTTACCCTAGTAGGTCGAGGCTAGCTACCTCGTATTTACTTAGGGATGCGCGCGTATGATGTATGTATGTGGTACAAGCCAGGGCCCCAATGATATGATGATTATGTTTAAGCATTTAAAAGTATGTTTTTGATGATTAAGCGTCCTTATATATATATATGCAATTGCCACATGCATCCATTCATGTTATGCATTATGTTATGAAAAGTATGTTTATGAAAAGTATGTTTAGGAAAAGTATGATTATGCAAAGTATGTTCATGTTAATATATGATGCCATGATTTAATTGTGTTTATGCTAATATATGATGCCGTGATTTAATTGTGTTTATGCTAATATGTGATGCCATGATTTATTTATGTTTATGCTAATTTAGGATGCCATGATTTTATTTATGTTCATGCTAGTTTAGGATGTCATTATTTAATTATGTTTATGCTAAGTTAGAATGTCATGATTTTATTTATGTTAATGCTAGTTTAGGATGCCATGGTTTAATTATGTTTATGCTAAGTTAGAATGCCATGATTTTATTTATGTTCATACTAGTTTAGGATGCCATGATTTAATTGTGTTATGCTAAGTTAGGATGCCATGATTTTATTTCTGCCCATGCTAATCTCTGAAGCCACGATTTAATTAGGTTTATTATGTTATGTCTGTGCCAAGTATTATGCCATGCTATGAAAGTTTACGATGTTTATGTCTATGCCAAGTATTATGCCATGCCATGAATGTTTTTATGGTTATGTTTATGCCATGCTACGAATATGATTAAGTTATGATCATGCCATGACGAATGTATGCTAAGTGATGAAAAGGCTTATGTTCTAAGTAAAGCACTAAGTATGTTAATGTCTTATGTGCTCATGATGAGAAGATGAATGGTTTTAGTGAGTAGGAAAGAGTCTTACTAAGCCTGTGTGCTTATAGTCTTATTTCTTATACCGCAGATCACGCAAGGGGACACTAAGGAAGCAGCAGGAGGGCATCCAAGAATGTGTGTGATAGTGACTTGGCCAAGGAGCAATACGTTTGCTTGTCTTATGATAGAACTTTACCTTTACTATTAGGAACTTGAATATGACTCTATGACATGATGCTGAGTATGACATGATGCTAAGAATGACATGATGCTAAGTATGACATGATATGATGCTAAGTATAAATTTAATATGCTAAGTTCCCATGTTATGATGTTAGAAATGGTAGTAAGTGCATGTAGGAGTAAGTTTAAAAGTTTCCGCTGCATTATGATGTCTACATGCCCTAAGTATGTTAACGTAACGCCGCTTTAGGAAAAAGAAAAAAAAAGCAGGCGTTACAACCATCTACATGGGCAATGCTACAGAGCGGGGCGGCTATTGTAGAGGGAGATGTTTATTTATCTTTTGATAAGAATAAATTTTTGGTTTTAAGAAATTATCTTTACGTACCTTGTTTCAGAAGAATTTAATTTCAGTTTCTAAATTATTTATGGATGGATATTCTATTTCTTTTAATGACAGAATTGTTATAAAAAGGAATAGTGAGATTATCTGTTTTGGTGCGTTGGTTGGCAATTTATATACTCTTAATCCAATAAATCCCATGATAGAAATAGAAATTTATAACACATCTTCTAATCCTAATAAGAGAAAAGAACCTTCAAAAATGAACCAAAGATATCTTTGGCATCTAAGGTTAGGTCATTTTAGCTTGAGAAGAATTCAAGGGTTGATAGCCGATGGACCTTTGGGTTCATTGGTGGTGGAAGATTTCCCAACCTGCGAATCTTGCTTGGAAGGAAAGATGACCAAGAGGCCTTTTAAAGCCAAGGGGTATAGAGCCAAAGAAGTGTTGGAATTGGTTCATTCTGATTTGTGCGGTCCTATGTCTATCCAGGTTAGAGGTGGCTTTGAATATTTCGTCTCATTTATAGATGACCATTCAAGTTATGGATACATTTACTTGATACGCCACAAGTCTGAGTGCTTTGACAAATTCAAAGAATTCAAGGCTGATGTGGAAAAACATCAAGGTAAAAGCATCAAGGCACTACGGTCTGATCGTAGTGGTGAGTACCTCTTGGGAGAGTTTAGGAGTTACTTATCAGAGGCTGGGATTCAATCCCAATTATCCGCACTTGGTACACCCCAAAAGAATGGTGTGGCAGAATGAAGGATAGGACTCTTATGAAAATGGTTAGATTAATGATAAGTTTTTTGGAATTACCAAGTTTGTTCTGGGGATATGCTCTGGAAATGACAGTGTACATTTTGAACTTGGTACCTTCTAAATCAGTACCCTCTACTCCCACAGAATTATGGAATGGGCGTAAGCCCAGTCTGAGACATATTCGGATTTGGGGTAGTCCAGCACATATGCTGAAGGGAGATGTTGATAAGTTGGAATCTCATACGAAAATTCGCTTGTTCGTAGGTTATTCTAGAGGAACGAAAGGTGGTTTGTTTTATAGTCCAAAAGATCAGAAGGTCATCGTTAGAATGAATGCCCAATTTTTAGAAGAGGATAATGTAATGAACAACAAGCCCATGAGTAAGATTGTTCTAGAGGAAATAAGAGGGGAAGTTCCTACTTCAATACCAATGGTAAGGGATGATATACCATAAGTGACTGCACCGCGTGTCACAGATGATACACAGGTAGTACCTCGTCGTAGTGGGAGGGTTGTTAGACAACCTGACAGATTCATATTCTTGGGAGAGTCTTCAGACTTGGTCCCTGGTGAACATGAACTTGATCCTTGGACCTACGATGAAGCACTCCGAAATAAAGATGCGATATCTTGGCAAAAGGCGATGAATTCTGAGATCAAATCTATGGATTCTAATAATGTCTGAGAGCTTGTAGAACCACCCAATGGTGTAAAAGCCATCGGATGTATATGGGTTTACAAAAGAAAGAGAGGATCAGACGGATAGGTGGAAACCTTTAAAGCAAGGCTTGTTGTGAAGGGGTATACTCAAAAAGAGGGGATCGATTATGAGGAAACTTTTTCGCCGGTAGCCATGCTTAAGTCTATCCGGATTCTCTTGTCTATTGCTGCTCATATGGATTATGAAATTTGGCAAATGGATGTCAAGACAGCTTTCCTCAACGAAACTCTTGAAGAAAACATCTATATGAAGCAACCAGAGGGATTCATTGCAAAGTGCAAAGAGCATCTTGTGTGCAACCTTAATCGGTCCATTTATGAATTGATACAAGCTTCAAGATCTTGGAGCATCTGGTTTGATGAGGTAATCCAGTCTTATGGATTCATATAAAGCCCGGATGAGTCTTGTGTATATAAGAGGTGTGACGGAAACATAGTTGTATTTCTTGTACTATACATAGATGACATTTTGCTCATTGGCAACAATGTCAAAGTGTTGTCGAACGTAAGGGTATGGTTGTCCAAACAGTTTGATATGAAGGACTTGGGAGAAGCTGGACATATTCTTGGGATCAAAGTTATAAGGGATCGCAAGAAAAGGATGTTGTGCTTATCTCAAGCTTCGTATAAAGACACTATCCTAGCTCGTTTTAGCATGCAAAACTCCAAGAAAGGGTTACTACCTTTTCGACATAGAGTACCTTTATCTAAGGATATGTGTCCTAAAACATCAAAGGAGATAGAGGAAATGAAGGCAATTCCTTATGCTTCAGCTATAGGAAGCTTAATGTATGCTATGTTATGTACGAGACTGGATATCTGTTTTGCCGTGGGCATTGTAACGACCCAGAAAATTTTCTCAATATTTTCTTTAAATATTGATCGTGCCTAGATAGATTCTCGAGGAATGTAGAGATACTAGTATGAACCTTAGCATGATTATCCATGATTTTCCATATAGATTAAGAAGCTAAGTAATAATGGGTCTTACATGGGCCCTTCTAATACCATGGCCATTAAGGGACCTTAGGTAAAAAATTTTATCATGAATGGAAATGGATTTAAATTAGAAATATTAACATAAACCTTAGTGGGTTCTTATATGGGCCTTGGCAAAAATAATTATAAAAGAAATAAAAAGAAGTGCATGAACCAAGGATTGAACCTTGGACCTAGTATATCACCATGCATGTACTAACCAATTCATCTAGCAAGGGAGTGCTAGTGGAAAAGGAAGAGGATTTTAGTTAAAGGCTTAAGGAAGTGAAGAGTCATCAAGAGAAGAGACACCATGCCCCTTCACTTGCCCTTCATGTAGTATAAAAGAGAGGGGAAGGGAAGAGACAACTTAGCACTTAAGTCTTTGTTTCTTCTTCCACCAAAGCTCTATCATTTCCTCTCCTTACTCCTTCTAGCCGAAACCCACAAAGGGGTTTCTCCTTTGGAAAAGCTTCCAAAGAAGGCTTCTTCTTCAAGATCTAAGGGCTTCCTACAAGGCTACAAGGGCTAGGGGTGGTCTAAGGTCAAGGAGGTTCTCTTTTTGCTTCTCTATTCAAGGTTATAGTCAAGATAAACCAAGGTAAGACCCCCTCACCTGTGGTATAATAGTTTTCAAGTTGTTTTCATGATATAAGAATTTGTTTGGGACTATATGTTGAGAAAACTAGGGTTAGGGCTTTCAAGGGTTTCGGCCAAAGCATGGTTTTTAGGTTTAGGATGATGTTAAAACTTCACTAATGTTTCCCAATGTTTTTTCATGATAAATAAATGATGAATGGTGAGTTATATGAATTTTCTATGGACTTGTGACTTCCCAAGGGTTTCGGCCACCACCCCTATTCCATGGTTAGAATTTGATCTAACCCTTCAAGCATGTTTATTTTGTTCCCCTATGACATAATGGATATTAATTGTGTTTTATATGAATTTTTCCATGGACTTATGACCCTTTAGGGTTTCGGCCAAGAGCTATTCTAGGGCTAAGTAATTAGGGTTAGCTTCAACTATGGGGTCTAATGGATCCCTATGGCATTATATGTAACGTATGGGCTTTCTTTTACTCATGGAACCTTTAATGTTGATTGAATAATGGAGCCTCCTCCTATTGAACTTTCGGCCAAGTCTATGATCTAGGATTTGGGTTGGGTTAAGGTCTCAAGGATACTTGTTTATAGTTTACTATGATGTATCTACATGTTTAAGCATGTTGTAAGAATTTTTTTATGTTACCTAAAACCCTAGCTTTATGTGTTATGTATCATGACTTTGTATGTTTAGGTTATGTGCTATGTTTATTCATGAATGTTTTAGACCATATACCATGAACATATGTATTTGATGTAGGCTTCATGTTATATAGATATATGGTTATGAAGGTCTATGCATGTTCTATGATGAATGCCATGAACCTAAGTAATGTGGAATGCCATGAACCTAAGTAGTATGTATCATGTTCATATGAATCTTACCCATGCATGCTCTATGATGGATAATATGATTATGTATGTTAGATGATATGCACCATGTATGAAATGCATGTTTACCTTATGTACCATGATCATGCAAGCTTTATGAACTAAGACGAAGTTTATGCCTTAAGGCATAATTAGGTATGTATGTCATGCTTATGAATGAAGATGATGGATGAAAATGATGTTCATGGCTCTAAGGCATAATGATGTATGCATGACATACCTTATGAATGAAGATGACGAATGATGATAATGTTCAGGCCTTTAGGGCATAATGATGTTATGCATTAACTATGAATGATGAAATGCTAAGTATGTTTTATGCCATGCTTCATGTAATAAGATCATGTTATGTCTTCAAATATGCTATGAATGTCCTATGAATGATGAAGTATGTTAAACTATTTTACTTTATGAATGGGCTTGTACCGGACCTAAGTAAGGTCCACGGTTATGGACTACCGATGAAGCTGTCCATGGTTCTGGACTACCGATGAAGCTGTCCACGGTTCTGGACTACCGATGAAGATGTCCACGGTTCTGGACTACCGATGAAGCTGTCCACGGTTCTGGACTACCGAAGAAGCTGTCCACGGTTCTGGGACTACCGTAGCTGTCCTTACCCTAGTAGGTCGAGATTAGCTACCTCGTATTTACTTAGGGATCCACGCATATGATGTATGTATGTGGTACAAACCAGGGCCCCCATGATGTGATGATTATATTTAAGTATTTATAAGTATGATTTTCAAGTAAGCATCCATATGTTATATGCATTTGACTCATGCATCCATTCATGTTATGCATCCATGTTAAATGTTTATTATGTTTATGTTTTATGATTAAGAACCATGCCATGTTAAATGTTTATTATGTTTATGTTTTATGATTAAGAACCATGCCATGTTAATAAATGTTTATTTTGTTTATGTTTTATGATTAAGAACCATGCCATGTTAAATGTTTATTATGTTTATGTTTTATGATTAAGAACCATGCCATGTTAAATGTTTATTATGTTTACGTTTTATGATTAAGAACCATGCTATGTTAAATGTTTATTATGTTTATGTTTTATGTTCAGAATCATGTCATGTTAAATGTTCCTACGCTTATATTTATGTGACGTATGGTTTTAGTGAGTAGGGAAGGGTCTTACTAAGCCTATGTGCTTATAGTTTTATTGTCTTATACCACAGATCAAGCAAGAAGTTATTAAGGGAAGCAGCAGGAGGGGCAAGAGTGTATGTGTGGTAGTGACATGGCAAGGGAAAGAGAAAAAGGATTCTCATATTTATACTTGTTGCATGCCTTGTGTTTTGAAACACTTTCTTAGGTTCTATGCTATACTTATGATAAATATGCCTAAAGAATAACTTACTACTTATGATGCTTATGGATGAGTTATGGAATGTTTATATCATAATGCTACGTATGATGTTAATATGCTAAGTTACAATGTCACCATGTTTGTGAATGATAGTTAAGGCATATATTCATGATTCAAGAGTTAGGTGCATGTATGTACAAGTTTTAAATTATTCCGCTGCATTACGATGTTCACATGCCCCTATGTATGTTAGCGTAACGCCGCCTCTTGTCGCACCGTAAGGTGTGGGAGAAAGGCGGGCGTTACAGGTTGGTATCAGAGCAGTTTGCCATCTCATTACACACACATCAAGCCTTCTTCCTGCAGCTTCCAAGTAAGTACCTCTATGTATACCTTATCTTCTTTTATGATTCTATAATATGCAAGTATGGATGATACCTTATAATTCTAGAATATGTAAGTATGAATGATACCTTATGATAGAAAGTACTTTTAGGATATGTAAATATGAACGATACCTTACCTTATTTTATGAAATCGAATACTTTAGAGTTTGATATGTGGGTAGGAATAACAATAACTTATATTAGCCTTACATGTTCATAATCAGCTATAACTTCTCTAACAACACTAATATACTTATTTCCTTATCTTTAATCTTCAACAAAATCTTAATATATTAAACCTTCGCACTTTAGCGACTGCACTACTAAACTTAATCTATTATCCTTCATATCTTTTTAATTGCTTTCTTCTTATTAGAGTACTTACTTTTCTCTGCTCTTTTCTAACTTACTATCAAATCTATCTTCTCTCTAGTAGTTTTTAATCTACTTACTACTACTCTACAAATTAAAGCATATTTATATTTTAACTCTTCTCATTCTCTAATTTATTCTCTTGCTTACATAACATACATCTTTTCTCAACTTATATCTTTCTCTGGATATCTATCTTCACATTCTTTCAAAAAAAATTTCTCATATAACTTTTTTTCATAAGCTTTAGCATATCTATGGCAAAATACAATACATTCTTAACAATTATAATTAAACAATACACTAATTCTAAATATCTATTTAAATTCATTTTGAATACTTTACATTTTAAGCTGTCTAGTCTTCTGATTCACATCTCCGTTTTCTCATCTTTTACTTGATTATCATTGTTTATTCAGTTCTTTTTATATCAACTTACTCAATAGCCTTACATCACACTAATCTTTTAGTATAAATTCAAGCTACTTCATAACTCCTTAATGTTAATAATGCTTTATTTTCTAAGTTCATTTTTTCACAAAATTTGCTTCTCTCCTTCTAGTAATTATCGCAATCTTATTTTATTTATAAGAATAACTTCTTTTCTAAAGTATATCTTCAAATTGTTTGATACTTCATCTCAATTCTCTTAAATCTCTTATAATTATAATTATTACTTATCATCTCATCACACACATAGCAAGTTGTAATTTATTAAGTAGTAATAAAACTGATTAAAAGTAGTTCTATGTTATAGCAGAAGGAAAAAAAAATTTCACAAGTAGCATTTAGTTCAGTGTGTGTAATGAGTTGAGTGAGAATTAGAAGTTGAAGTAAGAGTAGATAATAGAATTATATTTCATATTATAAATCTTATACTAGATATATTAGAAACATATTATGAACGTAATACAAGTGTTAATAATTATTATGATTTTATAACTATTTAAGATTAGTAGAGTAAGCTTCAAAGTTTTTAACATTAAAGTAACAACTATACCAACTTCTATGAATAAAAGAGTGAGTTACAGGAAAACGTAGTTTTGACATAAGTAAGTTAGAAATTATAGTCCATAAGATGAACATTATAAGAGCATAAATAAGTAGTCGATAAACTTCTTATAAAGTAGAGAAAGTTAACATATATATAAAAAAAAGAAGATAAAAAGAGAAAATGAATATCTATAAAATGTATAATATATAAACTAGAAGCAGAAGAGTGCAATAGGTGAAGAAGGGAGTTGGTGCCGATATCTGTGCTTAGCGGAATTCACTTACAATAATAGCTACCAAGCTACTATCGGAATGGCACCTTATGAAGCTTTATACAGGAGGAGGTGTAGGTCTCCAATCTGTTGGTACGAAGGTGGTGAAAAGAAGGAAATGGGGCTCAAGACGGATCTCCTCAACGACACCACCCGAGCTATACAGAACATTCGACAACGAATAGAAGCTGCTCAGAGCCGACAGAAGAATTATGCGGATGTCCGACGTAGACCACTGGAATTCGATGTTGGAGATTTGGTATTCCTCAAAGTGGCTCCTATGAAAGGGGTAACGAGATTCGGGAAGAAAGAAAAACTAAGTCCGCGTTACGTGGGACCGTACCTGATCCTGGAAAGAGTCGGCAAGGTGGCATACGAGCTAGAGCTGCCTCAAGAGATGTCGGTTATCCATAATGTGTTCTATGTGTCGATGCTCAAGAAGTGTATTCTAAACACAGATCAAGTGATCGAGCCAAAGACAATACAAGTTCAGGAGAATCTAGGTTTTGAAAGCCGACCTATCCAGATCTTAGATCGGGAAATCAAAAAGCTAAGGAACAAGGAGGTGCCCTTAGTCAATGTCCTATGGCAAAGTCAAAGGTTCGAGGAAGTTACCTGGGAACGCGAGGACGAGATGAGACGCAAGTACCCGGAGCTATTCTAAGATCGAGGACAAACTTTCACGAGGTATGGGGGATTGTAACGACCCAGAAAATTTTCTCAATATTTTCTTTAAATATTGATCGTGCCTAGATAGATTCTCGAGGAACGTAGAGATACTAGTATGAACCTTAGCATGATTATCCATGATTTTCCATATAGATTAAGAAGCTAAGTAATAATGGGTCTTACATGGGCCCTTCTAATACCATGGCCATTAAGGGACCTTAGGTAAAAAATTTTATCATGAATGGAAATGGATTTAAATTAGAAATATTAACATAAACATTAGTGGGTTCTTATATGAGCCTTGGCAAAAATAATTATAAAAGAAATAAAAAGAAGTGCATGCACCAAGGATTGAACCTTGGACCTAGTGTATTACCATGTATGTACTAACCAATTCACCTAGAAAGGGAGTGCTAGTGGAAAAGGAAGAGGATTTTAGTTAAAGGCTTAAGGAAGTGAAGAGTCATCAAGAGAAGAGGCACCATGCCCTTCACTTGCCCTCTTCATGTAGTATAAAAGAGAGGGGAAGGGAAGAGACAACTTAGCATTTAAGTCTTTGTTTTTTCTGTTGGGACCGGGTGCATGCCGACGCGGACACGTATTGTAATTGTTACATAATTACATGCAGCGGAAACAAAAGCATGAATAATTTCCTAAATTATTCTAACACATATCCTAAGCATGCAATGTGTTCACATAATCGTAATATAAAATTTTTGTAGAAAAGGAAATTACTCTACGAATTACCTTGTGTAACTTGGAATAATGGACGAGATCCAACCGTTAGCGTCCCTTGAAAGCTCCGCCTCTATTCGTATCCACGTCGAGTATCGTCGGGATGACTTCGCTAAGCCATGAGTTTCGTGTTCACGAGAACTACTAGATTCTCCGTGAACATGACGAAAATCGAGAGAGTAATCAAATCGAAAGACTCACCACCAAGGTTGGCCAAAGAGGAAGATCGTCGCAAGGAAGAACTTCGTCGCCTTGATGCTTCTCCTTGTGCTCACGGCAAGAAGAAAGAAGGAAGGCCTATGGCCGGCCAAGAGAGAGGGAGAGAAGAAGAGGAGAGAGCCCAAGCAATTCTTGGATGGATCATCTTCCATGGCACCCCTTGGGTCCTTTATATAGGGAGAGGTTTCTTAATTCCCAAGCAAACCTCTCCTTGATTATGGAATAATTTCTCAATCAATCCATAATCAAGGCTCTCATGATCAAGCTTCTTCTTCTTGATTATAGAATAATTTCTCAATCAATCCATAATCAAGGCTCTCTTTCTTTTGGCATGATCATATAAAATTTATAAAACAAACCAACCATTGGTTCATTATATAAAATTTTATAAAACAAACCAACCATTGGTTCATTATATAAATTTTATTAAACAAACCAACTCATGGTTCATTATATAAAAATTTATATAAAATTTATATAATCTTTTATAAAATAAACCAACCTTTGGTCTATTTTATAAAACAAACCAAATAGCCTTATCCTCTTATGGTGGTGGCCGGCCATGACAAGAAGAGAGGAGACCCCCTTCCTTGGCCAGCCCATCTAACCCCAATTGGAACAAATCCCTTAATGAATTAAACTTATTTAATTCACCCATTAAGTCTTTAAAAGACTTAGCCATTCTATGCTTCCGTTGGGTCTTAAATAAATTCAGTTTTGACTATTGTTTAAACTTACCAAAAATAGTCTATCTCGATTGGAGAATCCAATTCTCAACTCGTTTTAAATCCTTCGAATTACTCGTTATGCGTGTGACCAAATAGGCTTTCAATTTATGTTGGCCGTCCATAATTAACTAATTAATTATAGAACGATCATGAGTGGCACCTAGTAGTACATCATGATCGCCAATTAATTGAAAGATCAACAGTTGACCTCAGAAATGATTCTGAAACCCTTCAGCATCTATAATGAATCGTGCCCCATTCCCTTCACCATCTTATACCCACTTGGTTCAGGATATGGTCTATGTGTGTCAGTCCCCACTAGGCTGACTACGTCACACCTAGCCCAAGTAACGTTTCCTCATCCTATGGATTCTAATTACTCTCATGTATTTAAGAGATTCATACTTTGAACATGTCATGCTCTGGCCAGAGGCTTCGAGTAACAATCCGATGATAGGCCTCGGGTTTACATCTCCTCGCAAGGAGTGGTGAATCCTTTGTAGGCTGTTCAAACATCTTCGGGCACTTCGGCTTATACCCAATCATCCTGGGTCCACACCTCCTTGGAGATGCTTGCTTAAGATGTCAAAGTATAAGTCTCCATGACCAAGATGACTTGAACACAGCAAGTCAAAGGAACATCGCACTTAAGCTGCAGTAAGAACTTCACTGACATATCTATATGTAGACTACCATATGATGTTTTACAGCCAGTCACTCCAATGAACTAGTTCCCTTAACTAGCATTCATGTTTATCTCCGGACATCTCAATGTCACCAGCCAGTGAGAATCAGCTAATTAGAGAATAACCCATGCTAGTCTCAACAGAATTGATAGTGTCCGTATTTATCAATTCATCGACTAGGGACAATTTCAATACTTCACAATTGCACATATAGAGATAATCATTAGTTGTGAATTCATCACAAATTCTCTCATGCTATAAATTGTATTACGGACATTCAGTAAATGAGCTTAAGATCTTAATCAGATAATCATGTACACTCAAATAGTGAATATTCATTTATTAAAATAAATGATTACAATCATAAGGCGATTGCCTTAGGACACTTCTCTCATATCACTAACAAACTCCCACTTGGCCTAATGCTAATCGCTACGGTACCCAATACCACAGGCTCTAACATGACCCTTAAACTTACTTTGAGGCAAGGCCTTAGTTAAAGGATCCGCTAAATTCCTTTCAGTGGGAATTTTCTCAATTTGTATATCATTCCTACTTATAATCTCTCTGATCAGATGATAGCGGCGAATCACATGTTTGGATCGCTGATGAGACCTTGGTTCCTTTGCTTGTGCAATAGCTCCATTGTTGTCGCAGTAAACCGGTATTGCTTCATTAATGGTTGGAACCACACCAAGTTCTGAGACAAACATCTTGATCCAGACTGCTTCCTTTGCCGCTTCCGAAGCTGCAATATATTCCGCTTCCGTGGTAGAATCCGCTACGGTGTCTTGCTTGGAACTTTTCCAGCTTACTGCACCTCCATTCAAAATAAATACGTATCCAGACTGAGATTTGGAGTCGTCCTTATCTGTCTGGAAACTGGCATCTGTATATCTACGTATTATCATATCACCTTCTCCATATATTAGGAACACATCCTTAGTTCTTCTTAAGTACTTGAGGATTGTCTTGACAGCCGCCCAATGATCCATTCCTGGATCAGACTGGTATCTGCTTGTGATGCTCAGAGCATATGATACATCGGGCCTAGTACATAACATAGCATACATGATAGATCCTATCGCGGATGTATAAGGAATCTTATTCATGCAAATCCTCTCGTCTTCTGTGCGCGGACACATAGACTTTGAAAGGTTGATCCCATACCTGATGGGAAGGTAACCTTTCTTGGATTCCGACATGCTAAACCTTTCTAGCACTCGGTCTATATATGTAGACTGCGAAAGACCAAGCAACTATATTGATCTATCTCTATAGATTCTAATCTCAAGGATATAGGTTGCTTCTCCTAGGTCTTTCATGGAGAAAGTTTTGGACAACCAAATTTTAACTGACTATAATACTGATATATCATTTCCTATAAGTAAAATGTCATCGACATATAACACTAGGAATACGACTGCACTCCCACTAACCTTCTTGTATACACAAGGTTCGTCAGGATTTTGTGAGAAATCAAACTCTTTGATTGTCTCATCAAAACGGATGTTCCAGCTCCTGGATGCTTGCTTTAGTCCATATATGGATCGTCGAAGCATGCATACTTTGGTTTTATTAACCGATGTGAAAATTTCAGGTTGAATCATGTATACATCCTCAAGCAGGTTTCCATTAAGGAAAGCTGTTTTCACATCCATTTGCCATATCTCATAATCATAATGAGCTGCTATGGCCAGGAGCATCCGAATGGATA
>JAGFNQ010001240.1:712766-740283 GCA_024364735.1 Boesenbergia rotunda
TTCTTCCACCAAAGCTCTCTCTTTTCCTCTCCTTCCTCCTTCTAGCTGAAACCCACAAAGGGGTTTCTCCTTTGGAAAAGCTTCCCAAGAAGGCTTCTTCTTCAAGATCTAAGGGCTTCCTACAAGGCTACAAGGGCTAGGGATGGTCTAAGGTCAAGGAGGTTTTCTTTTGCTTCTCTAATCAAGGTTATAACCAAGATAAACCAAGGTAAGACCACCTCACCTGTGGTATAATAGTTTTCAAGTTGTTTTCATGATATAAGAATTTGTTTGGGACTATATGTTGAGAAAACTAGGGTTAGGGCTTTCAAGGGTTTCGGCCAAAGCATGGTTTTAGGTTTAGGATGATGTTAAAACTTCACTAATGTTTCCCAATGTTTTCTCATGATAAATAAAGGATGAATGGTGAGTTATATGAATTTTCTATGGACTTGTGACTTCCCAAGGGATTCGGCCACCACCCCTATTCCATGGTTGGAATTTGATCTAACCCTTCAAGCATGTTTATTTTGTTCCCCTATGACATAATGGATATTAATTGTGTTTTATATGAATTTTTCCATGGACTTATGGCCCTTTAGGGTTTCGTCCAAGAGCTATTCTAGGGCTAAGGAATTAGGGTTAGCTTCAACTATGGGGTCTAATGGCTCCCTATGGCATTGTATGTAACGTATGAGCTTTCTTTTACTCATGGAACCTTTCATGTTGATTGAATAATGGAGCCTCCTCCTATTGAACTTTCAGCCAAGTCCATGATCTAGGGTTTGGGTTGGGTTAACGTCTCAAGGATACTTGTTTATAGTTTACTATGATGTATGTACATATTTAAGCATGTTGTAAGAATTTTTATGTTACCTAAAACCCTAGCTTTATGTGTTATGTATCATGACTTTGTATGTTTAGGTTATGTGCTATGTTTATTCATGAATGTTTTAGACCATATACCATGAACATATGTATTTGATGTTATATAGATATATGGTTATGAAGGTCTATGCATGTTCTATGATGAATGCCATGAACCTAGGTAATGTTGAATGTCATGAACCTAAGTAGTATGTATCATGTTCATATGAATCATACTCTTGCATGCTCTATGATGGATACTATGATTATGTATGTTAGATGATATGCACCATGTATCAAATGCATGTTTACCTTATGTACCATGATCATGCAAGCTTTATGAACTAAGATGATGTTTATGCCTTAAGACATAATTAGGTATGTATGTCATGCTTATGAATGAAGATGATGAATGAAAATGATGTTCATGCCTCTAAGGCATAATGATGTATGCATGACATACCTTATGAATGAAGATGATGAATGATGATGATGTTTATGCCTTTAAGGCATAATGATGTTATGTATTAACTATGAATGATGAAATGCTAAGTAAGTTTTATGCTATGCTTCATGTAATAAGATCATGTTATGTCTTTAACTATGCTATGAATGACCTATGAATGATGAAGCATGTGAAACTATTTTACTTTATGAATGGGCTTGTACCGGACCTAAGTAAGGTCCACGGTTCTGGACTACCGATGAAGCTGTCCACGGTTCTGGACTACCGATGAAGCTGTCGACGGTTCTGGACTACCGAATAAGTTGTCCACGGTTCTGGGACTATCGTAGTTGTCCTTACCCTAGTTGGTCGAGATTAGCTACCTCGTATTTACTTAAGGATGCGCGCATATGATGTATGTATGTGGTACAAGCCAAGGCCCCCATGATGTGATGATTATATTTAAGTATTTATAAGTATGATTTTCAAGTAAGCATCCATATATTATATGCATTTGACTCATGCATCCATTCATGTTATGCATCAATGTTAAATGTTTATTATGTTTATGTTTTATGATTAAGAACCATGCCATGTTAATAAATGTTTATTTTGTTTATGTTTTATGATTAAGAACCATGCCATGATAATGTTTATTATGTTTATGTTTTATGATTAAGAACCATGCCATGTTAAATGTTTATTATGTTTACGTTTTATGATTAAGAACCATGCTATGTTAAATGTTTATTATGTTTATGTTTTATGTTAAGAATCATGTCATGTTAAATGTTCCTACGCTTATATTTATGTGACGTATGATTTTAGTGAGTAGGGAAGGGTCTTACTAAGCCTATGTGCTTATAGTTTTATTGTCTTATACCGTAGATCAAGCAAGAAGTTATTAAGGGAAGCAGCAGGAGGGGCAAGAGTGTGTGTTTGGTAGTGACATGGCATGGGAAAGAGAAAAAGGATTCTCATATTTATACTTGTTGCATGCCTTGTGTTTTGAAACACCTTCTTAGGTTCTATGCTATACTTATAATAATTATGTCTAAAGAATAACTTACTACTTATGATGCTTATGGATGAGTTATGGAATGTTTATATCATAATGCTACGTATGATGTTAATATGCTAAGTTACAATGTCACCATGTTTATGAATGATAGTTAAGACATATATTCATGATTCAAGAGTTAGGTGCATGTATGTGCAAGTTTTAAATTATTCCGCTGCATTACGATGTTCACATGCCCCTATGTATGTTAGCGTAACGCTGCCTCTCGCCGCACCGTAAGGTGTGGGAGAAAGGCGGGCGTTACATCGTCATAGGACCAGGGATCCGGTTTATGTTTTTCTGGGATCAAGTTCAAAGACTCTCCCAAAAACATGTACCTTTTAGGCTGTCTCACAACCCTCCCACTGCGATGAGGTACTACTGGTGTGTCCTGAGTGACACGTGGTGCAGTAACTTGTGGTGTGTCCTCTTGTACACTTGGTCCTGAAGTCGGAATGCCCCCCCCCCCTTAACTCATCTAGCATTAGTCTACTTTTTGGCTTATGGCTCATCATATAGTCCTCTTCCAAGAATCTGGCATTTGTGCTAATAATTACCTTCTGATCCTTAGGACTATAGAACAGACCACCCTTCGTTCCCTTGGGATAGTCTACAAATAGACGCACCTCCGTACGAGATTCCAACTTATCAGCATCTCCCTTCAGCACGTGTGCTGGACTACCCCAAATCCGATCATGTCCTAGACTAGGCTTGCGCCCAGTCCACAGTTCTGTGAGTGTGTGAGGGATTGACTTAGATAAAACAAAGTTCACTATGTACGCTGCCGTTTCCAGAGCATATCCCCAGAATGAATCAGGTAAGTCTGAATAGCTCATCATTGACCTAACCATTTCCATAAGTGTCCTATTCCTTCTTTCTGCAATTCCGTTCTGCTGGGGTGTGCCGGGTGCAGTTAGCTGGGACTGGATCCCAGCTTTTGACAGGTAGCTCCTAAACTCCCCAGAGAGGTACTCGCCACCACAATCAGATCGTAGTATCTTGATACTTTTACCTCGATGTTTCTCCACATCAATCTTGAATTCTTTGAACTTGTCAAAGCATTCAGACTTGCAGCGCATTAGGTAAATGTACCTATACCTTGAATAATCATCAATAAAAGTGATGAAATATTCAAAGTCTCCTCTAGCCTGGATTGACATAGGGCCACATACATCCGAATGAATCAGCTCTAACACCTCTTTGGCCCTATACCCCTTAGCCTTGAAAGGCCTCTTGGTCATCTTCCCTTCTAAGCAGAACTCACAGGTAGGGAGATCCTCCACCACCCCTGAACCCAAGGGCCCATCGGCTATCAACCTATGAATCCTACTAAGGCTAATATGACAAAGCCTAAGGTGCCAAAGATATGTCTGATTCATTTTAGAAGGCTCCTTTCTCTTATTCAAGTTAGATGATGAGCTATTTATTTCAGTGTGCATCGTGGGAGGTTTTGGTTCTAGAGTATACAGATTACCTATCAACGTACCCGAACAGATAATCTCACTGTTTCTCTTAATAACAACTTTATTATCAAAAGTAACAGAATATCTATCCTTGAATAATTTAGAAACTGAAATTAGATTCTTTCTAAATGACGGTTCATAAAGGCAATCTCTCAGAACTAACACTTTATTTTTCTCAAAAGATAAATGAAAGACTCCCACTGCTACTGCTGCTACCCTTGTAGCATTGCTCATGTAGACCATTATTTCTTCATTCACCAGCCGTTGGGTTTTCTAAAACCCCTGCAGAGTATTGCAGACATGGTCAGTGGCTCCTGTATCTACACACCAGGTACTGGTAGATAGCACCGCTAAACATGTTTCAACGACTAGGGTTGAAGAAATACCTTTGCTTTTACGACGGGGACAGTCCGCCTTCCAGTGCCCAATTTCCTTGCATGTGAAGCACCTGCCCTTTGGCTTCTTCACACAAGTCCGGGGTCCTTGCGATGCACCTACCTTCTTGAACGCTCCTCGTTTCTTCTTCTTCCTACCTTTCGGTTCAGAAGTAGAAACCTTTTGAGTTACTAAGGCATGTGAGTTATTTTGAAAAAGTGCCTCCGCTGCCTGGAGTTCTCCTAGCAGTTCACCCAACGTATAATTCTTCTTATTCATATTATAGTTGAGGTTGAACTGCTCAAAACTCTTTAGTAGAGACTGGAGTATGATATCGACCTGGGATTCCCTGTCGATTTCAGCTCCAAGAACCTCAATCTGATTGAGATGATCCATCATCTTTAGGACATGCTCCCTAACGGGTGTCCCTTCAACCATAGTGGTTGACATCAGACTTTTCATCGCACTTTGCTTGGCAGCTCGACCTTGGTGCCCGAAGAGGTCCTTGAGGTTCAGCATCATGTCACTGGCAGTGGGCATGACCTGATGCTGATGTTGCAGCACATTTGACATCGATGCCAGAATGTAACACCGCGCCATCTCATCTTCCTTTTTCCACTTCCTATAACGCTCCCTTACCTCTTCACCAAAGTTTTCTCTAGGCTTTTCCGGACATTCTTCGAAGATTATAAATTTGTACTCCTTAGCAGTGAGGACAATGTCTAGGTTCCTCTTCCAGTCAATATAATTAGAGCCAGTAAGTTTATTGTCCTTAAGAATGGTTGTAAGTGGAGTAAAAGCCATTTATGAAAAATCTGAGAATCACAACATACACTACTTTAGAAATCAAAAACAAATTGATTCCTCAAACAATTAATTTTTGAATTTCACCAACACCCCTGTACACCGAGAAATTCACATGCCACGAAGGTGTGGACGTATACGAATCCCTACAACCCTGTACACCGAGAAATTCATATGCCACGAAGGTGTGGACGTATACAAATCCCTACATTCGTAAGAGGAGGTTTTACCCATTGATCTTACTATCTTGTCAACCTAACTTTTTGACAAATAAGATCAATAGTTGGTTTCCTTCGGCTCTGCAGAATAATAACAGTGACTCTGATGGGGGAGGATACTGTTATCCGCATCTAAGTGTGCACCATTACACGACACCAAGAAAATTATTTCGGATTATGTGTCTTCCGATGGGGAAGTTCACACGCTCTTCAATAATTTTCTACAGTCTTCTTCGACCCAGTGATCCGCAGAACAAGTCCATCCGATGGGGAGGAAGGCACTCAGAGCCGATGCACAGACTTGTTCACATCACTTATCAAATTATAATGGAAGCCGTGAGACTCTTAGGGTCCCTTTCCCACTTAGTAATTTTTCTCGAGGAATTTTCTAGCACTACCACACAACCAAGCACAGAAGCAACATCATTAAAAAAATAATAGTGAAAAATCCTAGATTTTCCAAATTTCATGGCCCCTTGGTCTCTCTTGTGCCTCCAGTTATGCTGTCATTTCGTCCACTTCTCCCTTCTTTTTGTGCATGCTACCTTGAGGGTTCTCCGTGCCCAAATGAAGAGTTAATTATTTACATCATTGATCCTATACTCCACAAGAGAGTGTACATGAAATCTAGATCAACTGTAAAATAAAAAACTCGGCTAAACATGTGCTATATTTAATTACAAAAATTAAATACCTAGCCTCGTCAACCCCGAGGATTAAATTATTACAAAAATTGCACACATTCACACAAATAATATTTTGGCCATGAAGTTGGAATCTCGCGCCTGCAACACAAAGTTAGGCTACACACATCCACGCATCTTTAAAATAAAATTGTATGAAAAATTGCAAAAATAACCAATCCTAAACACACAAAGCCAGAAACCTCATATCTGATACCAATTATTGGGTATAGCTTGGCGGGTTTCCTAAGCGAATACCTGGTCGATCTGAGAGACCTCTCTATGCCAATGGATTAAAAATTTTAATCCAAATAGAGAGTCATTTCCCATCGACCGTCTCGTGCCGTATCGAACGATCCAAAGTTGCAACTTAGCCAATTACCAAAATTGGCCTTGCACTTTGCTCAATCGTTTGACCGCGGAAAAGGTGACGAGTTGATCGCCGACTTTTGTGTTTATGGTCGGGGTCCAGTTAAGAATTTATTAAATATATTTTGCAAGAAAAACATAAAATTCTTACACATAAAATGATGAGACATATCCACACAACACATATTCGACATAAGGAAATACAAAGGAGCATATCGAAGGTTATATCTTTCCGATCACCTCACGGTCTTCTAACTTATGCCCCTCCCTTCGTGGACGTCGTGTGGGTGACGATCTACCATGATTCGAGATCACCAATAGCACCAACCAACCCACTTCTTCAACCGGCCGAAAACCCTAAGCCCTAGGGTTTGCGCCGCTGGCACCTCCTCCTCTCCCTTTGCGCCGCTGTCCACCGGAGCTGGCTCCAAGCCCTCCGGATCAGCGTTACACCTTGAGAGGAAGATGAAGAAGAAGAAGAAGACAAGAAACAGCCCTCTTCTCAGCCACAAAAGCCCTCAAAACCCCTTCTTCTTCCCTCTTGCGCCGCCTTCTTCTCCTCGCCGGCACCTCCTCAGCCCTTCCTGAGTCTCAAGCAAGGTAGAAGAGATTCCTACCTTTCTTCTTTGAGTCTCAGCCGAAGCTTGGTGGAGGAGGAGTCAAGGAAACCAAAGGGAGAACCCTTCTCCTAGTCGGCACCGAGAGAGAGAGAGAGGGAGAGGGGGAGGGTTTTTCCTTGGCTCTTGGGTTTGATTAATTGGTTTGGTTCATTGATCTCATAGGGTATTTATAAGGCTAAGGCAGGGACCAAGAGGAGGAGTTGGTTCTTGGCCCGCTAATGGATCCAAACCCGATCCATTAATTAGTATCCATTCCACTAAAGGATCCTAATTGAACTCACCTCACCAACCCCCATATTTTCATATGGGCTCCATATATTACGAGTCGTCCATCCCCCCATGTTTAAGATCACACATGCCCGTTAATTAATTAAATTACTGACAATTTAACTTAATTAACTTCTGGGTCCTTGATTAATACCACTCAACCTTTTCAACATGCCGGATCAAATCCACCTGCAGGGTTTGACATGATGAACCTTTTGAGCTCATCAAGGGGGCATCATCATCCTGACTCACCAAGACATGGATTTCGTCAGTAATCATCGACATATCATATTATTAATATTATTTCCCAACTTACCGGGTCTGTCGATCTAACAGAATAGATCTCGCCCATTGGTAAATCAAAGAAATAATAAATAATAATATATGCCCAATATTATTTTGGGATTAAGGGATCATCTTTTATAATAACAACTGAGATCCTATCCAATTATTTAGTCAGTACAAAATTGGATAACCTCGGGTTTCGGTCCTACTCAATGCACTCATAGCACACTAGTGTAGTCCTATGGTCAAGACCAACCACACCTGACTACACTACAACCTTCCTGATGGGTTGTCAAATTCCATCTAGGTTGTGAGCCTCTATTTATGCTAAGTAAGATACTGATAACTGTTGGTGCAAGTTGCATCAATGATGTTCTCCTCTAAGTGTTTTAATGTTTGACAATACACTTAAGTCAGTGATACATTGAACAGACAAAGGGGAGCAAAGGAGGAGTAACCTAAGTGGAAGAAATGTCCTAGTTAACCTAGGCACTAAGACCTGGTGAGTGAAGCTGGGCACTAAGACCTGCTCGGAAGGTGGGCACTAAGTCCTGATTGAGGATTGGGCACTAAGTCCTGGCAAAGGGCTAGGCACCGAAGACCTGCTCGGAAGGTGGGCACTAAGTCCTGATCGAGGACTGGGCAAGAAGACCTGGCTGAGGGTTGGGCACCGAAGTCCTGGTTCAGGGAATTGGGCATGAAGACCTGACCGAGGGTTGGGCGCCGAAGTCCTGGACTTAGGGTTTGGGTACGAAGTCTTGGTGCGAGGGAATGAGCAACTTAGTTGAGTGATGACTAAGGACATAAGTAGAGACGGGTCGGGGTTCGGACGTCTCGAGGTCCGGGAGTATTGGAGGCTAAGCAAAAGTCCACCCGAAGGACTGGGTGGCAACCGTCTCCTGAGAAGGAGTAGGTGAAAGGCACGTTCTCGGGGGTGAGAACTTGCATCGGTTCGACCTAGGGTTTCTTGGAAATCCGAAGTCCGGACCAAGTCGTTAAGACTAATATTGTATGTATATGTGCTTTGTGTTTGTGTATCTTGTATGTATTAAGAACCGGAGACAAAGCAGGCGAAAGGCTGGAATGCAGCAAACCCAGGCGCCCCCACTAATGGGGGTGCCCAGATCAGTGTGTAAAACCCAGTGTTGGGTTGAATGCATTGAAGCCAGGCACCTAGTATGATGGGGGCGCCCAAGCCAAAGAGTAAACAATGCAGTTCAGTGAAGTAAGCAGAATAGGCTTCCAGTTAGGCGCCCGGGACGATACGGGCACCCAAGTTGAAAGTTGTTTTCCTGGTTCGAGGTCGAAACATAAGCCTTCACTCAGGTGCCCAAGAGGTCCCAGGTGCCCTGGTCAGAGATCTTATCAGATGCGGCGAGTTCGGCACGGGGATAAGGTTTGACCGAGTTCATAAGGGCGCCCCTAGCGTATCAGGTGCCCGTATGAAGCCTATATAAGGGGCTTCGACCTCTTTGCTTTGAACACAACTGCTGTGAGTGATTCCGTGTTAGTGATATGAGAGAAGTGTCCTAAGGCAATCGCCTTATGATTGTAATCATTTATTCTAATAAATGAATATTCACTATTTGAGTATACATGTTTGTGTATTTGATTGAGATCTTAAATTCATTTACTGAATGCCCGCAATACAATTCACAGCATGAGAGAATTTGTGATGAATTCACAACTAGTGATTATATCTACATGTGCAATTGTGAAGTATTGAAATTGTCCCTAGTCGATGAATTGATAAATACGGACACTATCAATTCTGTTGAGACTAGCATGGGTTATTCTCTAATCAGCTGATTCTCACTGGCTGGTGACATTGAGATGTCCGGAGATAAACATGAATGCTAGTTAAGGGAACTAGTTCATTGGAGTGACTGATTGTAAAACTTCATATGGTAGTCTACATATAGATATGTCATTGAAGTTCTTACTGCAGCTTAAGTGCGATGTTCCTTTGACTTACGGTGTTCAAGTCATCTTGGTCATGGAGACTTATACTTTGACATCTTAAGCAAGTGTCTCCAAGGAGGTGTGGACCCAGGATGATTGGGTATAAGCCGAAGTGCCCGAAGATGTTTGAATAGCCTACAAAGGATTCACCACTCCTTGCGAGGAGATGTATACCCAAGGCCTATCGTCAGATTGTTAATCGAAGCCTCTGGCCAGAGCATAACATGTTCAGAGTATGAATCTCTTAAATACATGAGAGTAATTAGAATCCGTAGGACGAGAAAACGTTACTTGGGCTAGGTGTGACGTAGTCAGCCTAGTGGGGACTGACACACATAGACCATGTCCCGAACCAAGTGGGTATAAGATGGTGAAGGGAATGGGGCGCGATTCATTATAGCTGCTGAAGGGTTTCAGAATTGTTTCTGAGGTCAACCGTTGATCTTTCGATTAATTGGGGATTATGATGTACTACTAGGTGCCACTCATGATCATTCTATAATTGATTGATTAATTATAGACGACCAACATAAATCGAAAGCCTATTTAGTCACACGCACTACGAGTAATTCGAGGGATTTAAAACGAGTTGAAAATTGGATTTTCCAATCAAGAGAGATTAAGTTTGGTTGAGCCAAACGATAAGTCGAATCTGAATTTTTCAGAGACGCATCGGAAGCGTAAAATGGCTAAGTCTTTTGAAGACTTAATAGGTGAATTAAATAAGTTTAATTTATTAGGGCTTGGCTTGGATGGGCCGGCCAAAGAGGGCCTCCATCCTCTTTGCTTGGCCGACCACAACAAAGGGAGAGAACCAAGTTTTTGGTTCAATTTATAAAATAAACCAAGTGTGGTTTGTTTTATAAGATTATGGATGATATAAATTTTTATATAATAAACCAAGGTTTGGTTTATTTTTCATAGAAATTAAAATGAACATGGATTGATTTATTTTATAAAATCAATCATGGATTGATTTACCATGATAAGGAAATTTATTCCATAGGAGAGAAGAGACATGATTGATTTTTTATCATGAATTAAAATATGATTTTAATGATGATATAAAATTAAACTTGGCATGATGGAATAAGTTATTCGATATTTGAGAGGCTTGATGGTTGAGAGGCCACTATATAAAGAACCCAAGGCAAGGCTTGGGGGATAATCAAAAAAGAGATGAAGGCTTAGACTCTCTCCCTCTCTTTCTCTCCTTCTCTTCTCCCCTTCTTGCCGTGCGCCAACCAGCCCCAAGAAGGAGCACCAACCGGCCGCCCCTGCCTTTTCCCTGCCGACCACCACCTGCTGCCGGAGAAGGAAGCTCCGGCCATCTCTTGGTCGGAAGAAGGTGCTGCCGGAATTAGAATTTGCCGCAAGGATCTTTTTGCCGCAAGCCTCTTCTTTTGCTTCGCCGGAATTTTGATTTCGGCCATCCTTTTGTGGTTAGTCTTCTGACTTCTCTCTTGGTTTTTCTTGTCGCGTTCTCGAAGAATCTAGTAGTTCTCGAGAACATGAAACTCGTGGCTTTGCTATGTCATCCCGAAGACACTCGGCGTGGACGCGAATAGAGGCGGAGCTTCTAAGGGACGCTTACGGTTGAATCTCATCTCTTCCTTCGAGTTACGCGAGGTAATACGTAAATTAGTTAATGTTTCTGCAAAATTTTAAATATATGATCATGTCTACACAAGATAAAATTGCATGCTTAGATGTGTGGTTAAATAATTTGAGAAATTATTTATGCTAAACCTTCCGCTGCACGTAATTAATTTTAAAATTACGAACCTGCATCCATGTCAACATGCACCCGGTCCCAACAGTGGTTTCAGAGCCGAGGTTTGTGTTCGACATAATCATATAATTGTTTTGCGGAATGCTTTATCATGATCTCAATTTTGGAAAATTTTTAATTATGGAAACTTTCCAATTATGGTAAATTTTCGATTTAGGAATTTCAAAGTTTGAAAATTCTCAAGAAATTTTGCAAACTTTTGAAATATCTCTGTTTCTGAAATTTTATAATAATTGTGAAAACTTTTCATTTTTGGAAACTTTCCAATTTTGGAAATTTTCCAATTTTGGAAAAACGTAAGTTTTCTTTGTACCAGAAATTTATAATTATTCTGAGAACCTTTTATTTTTGGAAACTTTCCATTTATGGAAAGCTCACAATTTTGGGCACTTTCTTTCAAGAAAGTCTAGACAAATTATGGGAATATTAATTGGCATTTAAATTGATAATTGGAAATTAAATTATTTACAAAATTCTTTATTTTGTATTGAGCCTCAGGGAGCCGTCAAATTTAAAGTTAGTTGTTATAATTAAATTTCCTAAATTGAATTTATGCTATCAAATGTTTAATTTGGATTAAGCCTCGGGGAGCCGTCCAAATTAAGTTATTGATATTAATTTTTCATAAATAAAATATGTGATCAAATCTTGGAAATTTTTGAGGTGATTCTCAAATGATAATTTCCTTATTTGATTTATGAGGTGATGTTCTTACATATTATTGTCTCAAAATTAATTAGGAAAATTGTTTCCTATAGAGTATATTTGCTTAAATAAGATTTTCATGAAAATAATATGTGGTTGAATTAAGGGAATCTGTCTCTTAATTTAATAAGATTTGATTTAGAGAAAAATCAAAGTCTTAAACATATTATTTCCAAAATTGATATGATAATTTAGGAAATTGTTTCCTAAAACAATTCCTTGAATAAAGAATGAAATTAGTATTAGGAAATCCGGTTCCTAATTCAATTAATGAGACTTGATAAATTAAGTCACATACATACATACTTTATTAAGGAAATCGTTAGAACATGACATAATTATATGTCATGAATGTGCATAAAAGAAAAGGATGAGACCCAAAACCCCTTACAAAATATTAAGGCCAACACCTTCCATTAATATGGTTAGAACCGGAATTTTGTTTCTCGTTTGGGTTGATGGACACATCCATGCCCGACTTGAACCTCAACATGTTCAAACCATGGAATTAGTTTATGATTAATATAGTTGGAGTCAGAGGTCAATCCTTAGTTTTGGTTGTTGGACACATCCAAGCCTGACTAAACGGTTGAATGAGCTCTAACCATATTAAAACTATTTCTTGATTAATGGGTCAGCCTTAAGCTTGGAGCATCGATTTGTTGTGCCATAGCCAAGGTCGATGTAAAGAGAGGTGCAGTTGGGTGCTATGTATATTGTTGCATACTTGTTAATGAGTTAACAACCCAATGATTTATGCAAACATTCAATTAGTTGATAGCATAATGTGATAGTTACATATGTAAAATATGTAATCGGTATAATTACCTACCTTCATAGCTAAGAATAACTTGATGGACTCTAGCCATGGTTGTTCTTATCTATGGTTGGATATCAACCTATTTGGAGATGTTCCTACGATCTCCCGAATTGATAAAAAGGATTATTCAATTCGAAAAAATAAATAGGATTTAATTAATGTATATTGATGCATTCTTTATCATTCTCATCACATAACCTCAATTTGTATTTCTAGGATAATCACCTGATTATGTCTTCTCTGAATCTGCGTTCCATTTTGGACACCAATAAGCTGACTGGGCCAAACTTCATGGACTGGCTTCGAAACCTGAGGATAGTCCTCAAGGTAGAAAAGCTTGCTTATGTTCTTGAAGAACAACTTCCTAACCATCCTCCTGAAGATGCAACTCCAAACTAGTTAGTGGCCTATCAGAAACATGTGGCCGATTCTGAACTTGCGTGTTGCATCATGATGGCCGCTATGGTACCTGAGCTACAAAAGCAGCATGAGCATATGGATGCTCATACCATCGTCTTCCATCTTCATGAGCTGTTTGACGAGCAGGCGAGATCCGAAAGGTTTGAGGTTTCCAGACTCCTCTTCACCTCTAAGATGCAGGAAGGCACTTTTGTTTCACAGTTTGTATTGAAGATGTTGGAATACATTGAGCGACTAGGCACACTCTGTTAGTAATATGAGAGAAGTGTCCTAAGGCAATCGCCTTATGATTGTAATCATTTACTTTAATAAATGAATATTCACTATTTGAGTATACATGTTCATGTATTTGATTGAGATATTGAACTCATTTACAGAATGTCCGCAATACAATTCACAGCATGAGAGAATTTGTGATAATTCACAACTAGTGATTATCTCCACATGTGCAATTGTGAAGTATTGAAATTGTCCCTAGTCGATGAATTGATAAATACGGACACTGTCAATTCTGTTGAGACTAGCATGGGTTATTCTCTAATCAGCTGATTCTCACTGGCTGGAGACATTGGGATGTCCGGAGATAAACATGAATGCTAGTTAAGGGAACTAGTTCATTGGAGTGACTGGCTGTAAAACTTCATATGGGAATCTACATGTAGATATGTCAATGAAGTTCATACTGCAGCTTAAGTGCGATGTTCCTTTGACTTGCGGTGTTCAAGTCATCTTGGTCATGGAGACTTATACTTTGACATCTTAAGCAAGCATCTCTAAGGAGGTGTGGACCCAGGATGGTTGGGTATAAGCCGAAGTGCTCGAAGATGTTTGAACAGCCTACAAAGAATTCACCACTCCTTGCGAGGAGATGTATACCCAAGGCCTATCGTTGGATTGTTACTCGAAGCCTCTGGCCAGAGCATAACATGTTCCGAGTATGAATCTCTAGGAAACATGAGAGTAATTAGAATCTGTTGGACGAGAAAGACATTACTTGGGCTAGGTGTGACGTAGTCAGCCTAGTGGGGACTGCCACATAAAGACCGTGTCCTGAACCAAGTGGGTATAAGATGGTCAAGAGAATGAGGCACGACTCATTATAGCTGCTGAAGGGTTTCAGAATTATTTCTGAGGTCAACCGTTGATCTTTCTATTAATTGGGGATCATGATGTACTACTAGGTGCCACTCATGATCGTTCTATAATTGGTTAATTATAGACGGCCAACATAAATCGAAAGCCTATTTAGTCACACACACTACGAGTAATCCGAGGGATTTAAAACGAGTTGAAAATTGGATATTCCGATCAAGAGAAATAAGTCGAATCTGAATTTATCAGAGGCGCACTGGAAGCTTAAAATAGCTAAGTCTTTTGAAGGCTTATTGGACGAATTAAATGAGTTTAATTCGCAAGGAGATGACTTGGTTTGGCCTGCCAAAGAGGGTCCCCACCCTCTTCGGTTTGGCCGGCCACAACAAGGAGGGAAACCAATTTATTTGGTTTGAATTATAAAATAAATCAAGCGCGATTTGTTTTATAAAATTATGGATAAATAAATTTATATAAAGAAATTTATATAAAGAAATTTATATAAAGAGATTTATTTTCATGGAAATTAAAATAAACCTTGGATTGATTTATTTTATTTTATAAAATCAATTATGAATTGATTTTTCCATGATAAGAAAAATTTATATAATAAATTTCTTGTGAAAATTTATTCCATAATAAAAGGGGAGATGTGTTTGTTTTATTATAAATTTAGTTATAATAAAACAAGGCATAACGGAATAATTCATAGGAAAATTTATAAGATAAATTTCTTATGAAAATTTATTCCGTTAAAGGGGAGACTTGGCAATGGAGAGGCTACTATATAAAGGAACCAAGGCAAGGCTTGAATTCCAATCAAGAGATAAAGAAGCAAGTTCTCTCTCTCTCTCCTTCTCTCCCTCTCCCTCCTCTAGGGCCGGCACCCTCTTCATCGTCTAGGGCCGGCGCACCTCCTAGGGTTGTCGTGAGTCTCCTCCACCAAGAAGGTGCCAAAGAAGAAGAAGAAGCGGGTCGCAACTCCTTCCTTTCCCGGATCTTGATTCCGTTACTTGGTGGTTAGTCTTCCATCTTCCTCTCTTGATATTCTTGTCGCGCCTTTGATGAATCTAGTAGTTCTTGTCGGCGCGAAACTCGTGGCTTTGCGAAGTCATCCCGAAGAGAACTCGGCGTGGACGCGAATAGAGGCGGAGCTTCCAAGGGACGCTACGGTTGGATCTCGTCCCTTTCTTCGAGTTACGCGAGGTACTAAGTAAATTAGTTTACTTTTCTGCAAAATTTTAATTTATGATCATGTCTCCACAACTTAAGGTTGCATGCTAGATACGTGGTTAAAATAATTTAAGAAATTATTTATGCTAAACCTTCCGCTGCACGTAATTAAACTTTAAAATTACGAACCCGTATCCATGTCAACATGCACCCGGCCGCAACAGTGGTATCAGAGCCGGTTAGTGTTCGACATAATCATATAATTGTTTTGCGGAAAACTTTGTCATGATCTCAATTTTGGAAAATTTTCCAATTATGGAAACTTTCCAGTTATGATAAATTTTAGATTTAGGAATTTCAAAGTTTGGAAATCCTCATGAAATTTCGCAAACTTTTGAAATATCCTAGTTTCTGAAATTTTATGATAATTGTAAAAACTTCCCATCTTTGGAAACATACCAATTTTGGAAATTTCCTATTTTGGAAATTTTCCAATTTTGGAAATATGTAAGTTTTCTTTGTACCAGAAACTTACAAATATTCTGAAAACCTATTATGAAATCTCGCAATTTTGGGCACTTTCTTTTAAGAAAGTCTAGAGAAATTTATGGATCATTAATTGACAATTAAAATTCGAATTGGTTTTAAATTATTAACAAAATTCTTTATTTTGGATTGAGCCTCGGGGAGCCGTCCAATTTAAAGTTAGTTGTTATAATTTAATTTCCCATTTTGAATAAAATTGTCATGTTTAATTTGGTTACGCCTCGGGGAGCGGACCAAATTGGATTTACGACAAATTTTTTTTCTTTGGGTATCTGAGCCTCGGGGAGCCACCCTTAGAAAATAATTTGTTGTAATTAATTAATCCATAAATAAAATATGTGATCAAATCTTGGAAATTTAGGATAATTTCCTTATTTGATTTAAGAGGTGATGCTCTTACATGTTGTCTCCAAAATTAATTAGGAAAATGGTTTCCTATAGAGTTTTCTTAAATAAGATTTTCATGAAAATAATATGTTGTTGAATTAAGGGAATCTGTCTCTTAATTTAATAAGATTTGATTTAGAGAAATCAAAGTCTTAAACATATTATTTCCGAAATTGATTATGACAATTTAGGAAATTGTTTCCCAAAATAATTCCTTGAATAATGTATGAAATTGGGATTAGGAAATCTGGTTCCTAATCCAATTAATGAGACTTGATAAATTAAGTCACATACATACTTTATCAAGGAAATCGTTAGTCATGACATAATTATATGTCATGAATGTGCTTTGAAAAGAAAGGATGAGACCCAAAACCCCTTACAAAATATTAAGGCTAACATCTTCCATTAATATGGTTAGAACCGGAGTGTTGTTTCTCGTTTGGGTTGATGGACACATCCATGCCCGGCTTGAACCTCAACATGTTCAAACCATGGAATTAGTTTATGAATAATATAGTTGGAGTCAGAGGTCAATCCTTAGTTTTGGTTGTTGGACTCATCCAAGCTTGACTAAACGGTTGAATGAGCTCCAACCATATTAAAATTATTTCTTGATTAATGGGTCAGCCTTAAGCTTGGAGCATCGATTTGTTGTGCCACAGCCAAGGTCGATGTAAAAAGAGGTGCAGTTGGGTGCTATGTATAATGTTGCATACTTGTTAATGAGTTAACAACCTAATGATTTATGCAAACATTCAATTAGTTGATAGCATAAAGTGATAGTTACATATATGTGATATGTAATCAGTATAATTATCTACCTTCATAACTAAGAATAACTTGATGGCCACAGTCATGGTTGTTCTTATCTATGGTTGGATATCAACCTATTTGGAGGTGTTCCTACGATCTCCCGAATTGATAAAAAAAGGGTTATTCAATTCAAAAAATAAATAGGATTTAATTAATGTATGTTGTGTTGGATCGAGAAGCCCGATAGAGGGGGGGGTGAATATCGGAAAACTTTCGGATTTTAAGTAAGAGTATGTACGCAGCGAAAATAAAATAAACAGCACACAGACACAGTCGATTTACTTGGTTCGGAGCCTATGTCGACTCCTACTCCAAGGCCCACGGTCGTTGACCGTTTACTTTGGGCAATTCTATATACGCGCAAATTGTTTACAAAGATTTGATTACAAATAAGTGCAATAAAATAATAATATTGAATTTCGATCTTCGTTACCGACGTCCGGAGTGGATTGACTTGTTCGGAGCAGCGGGACGTCGTCGGCTCGAGTTGGAGAGTTTCCGGAGCAAAGCAAGAGCGTAGAAGATCGTTGAGGCGTTGAAGGAAGTGTTGTTCTGAAGCCTTGGTCGAAGGTCCCTTATATAGGGCCTGGGGGCGCCTGGGATGTCGGGGGCGCCCCCCACGTGGCGTTTGATCCGGTTGTAGCTCGGTCGTCGTCTGATCCCCTTATCCTCGGGATCCGCTTTGACCGGGGCGCCCGCAGCGCTCGGGGCGCCCGGATTGACCGGGTCAAACTCTATCCTTTGGCTCTGCTTGGCTTCGAGGGGTTCGGCGCATGGGGGCGCTCGCAGTGCAGGGGGCGCCCGGAAGCACGGGGGCACCCGCAGCTTGTACTGTCGAAGCGCACTTTTCGATTGTGTGTTTGGTGTTCACCTTGGGGGCTCCCGGGACACTCCGGGCGCCCTGGTCAGCAGTTGCCTCACTCCTTTGAGGCACTCTGAGCTGCAGACTCACGTTCCTTCGGTCCTGCATCCAAGGTTAGTCCAAAACACAATAACATAATAAATTTTAGATTTATACAGCCTTAGCTGTCTTGGTTCTGACTTTGGTCTCCAAAATGGAGTCCTAGGTCGAACCGACGCCTACTGTTCTCTCGACGGGGAACGCGTCCTCACCTACTCCTCTTGGGAGAATTTACCTGATGCCAACCGCTCCTTTGGTTGGACTTTTGCCTGACGGTCCTTTGTCAGGGCTTGGATGCCGAGCTGTCCTTCGCCCGGTGCCTAGTATTCCTTCGCTAGGGCTTTAGTCCCAGGCTGTCCTTCGCCTGGAGCCTAGCAGTCCTTCGCTAGGTCTTCGATGCTGGCAGTCCTTCGCCAGTTGCCTAGCAGTCCTTTGCTAGGGCTTCGGTCCCAGACTGTCCTTCGCCTGTAGCCTAGCAGTCCTTCGCTAGGGCTTTTCCTGCACACTTGATTAACTTGTTAGAAAACAAGTAAGACTTAACTTTTGACCTATATTGCCATTATCAAAACACAGGTTTGACTTAGGTGCATTCTGTACCAACAATCTCCCCCTTTTTGATTTATGGCAACCCTAATTCAAAAAGTTAAGTTTAAGCAACATATGGAAAAAGTTCTATTCCCTCCCCCTGGAAGGAATCTCCCCCTAGATTTTTCAAAAATTCGTGGGGTTTTTTAAGGACTTTACTTGTACTTTGAAAACTTTAGGTTGTAGGTACTTATAAGTGACTTAAAAGTACATAGTAGAGTTTTTAAAGCATAATTTGAGTACTTAAAATTTTTTTTTAAAGTCTTAAGTTTTAAAGTGCTCAAAATGTTAGCTTAGTAGTTTTTGGAACACTTTAGTACAAAAAACTTTAGCTTTTAGAGTAATAGCTTAAGTAGAAACCTTTTGAAAGGCTAGAGTTTTTTTTCAAAATTTGGAAGCTTGAAAAAATTTTGAAGCTCGAGTACTTTGCAAAATTTTGAAGGCTTAAGTGTTTTTCAAAAAATTTGAATAAGTAAAACCTTTTTGAAAGCAACCTTTTTGAATAAAGGATAGAGTATAGAAAAAAATTTGAAAATTTTACTTTACTCTCTCCTGAAAATTTTACTTTACTCTCTCCTTTCCTGTTTCTCCCCCTTTGCCATATATCAAAACAAATAAGAAAAGGAAATAAATAAGAGTTTGCTGTACTGAACCAGTTTGATTTTCACTAAATCAATCAATTTTTGTCTATAGCGACCTGTCTAACCCAATTAGCTACTTACTAACTGTTATATACAGTAGTTTTTGCTAGGGTTAGTCAAGTTAAGTGTTTCTGTTCATGTTATATTTTCTAATCTTGACACTTAACTTGATTGCTGTATAAGTTGTATTTAGTGCCCCAATTACTGCAGATGCACTGACTTAAAGCATCTTGAATTGAGGCAAAGACCTAAGCATCTCAACCCTTTCTAGGTTATCAATCAAAAGTATCCTTAGGTGCTTGTGAGATGCTGGCTTCTAAGTCTATAGGTGCATGCAGTTCTAGGGTTAAAGCCTAGGCTAAGTCCATTTTCGAAAAAGCCCTAGTTTTGAAGGGGGTAGTTTTAAAATTAATATAAAACTAAGTCAAAAATTGATTTTTGAAATAAAGCTAAGTTGAAAATGAAAACTGATTTTGAAATTTAAATAAAGCAGTTTTTCAAAAATAGAAAATTTTTAGAAAACTTATTTTTGAAATCAAGTAGAGTAAAAACAATTGAGTTAAACTATTCTACTGAACACAATCCTAACTGCCTTCTTAGTGAACTGAACTCAGATTCAGGTAAGGGTTTTGTGAATATATCAGCTAGGTTGGATTTAGAGTCAATATGCTTAAGTGCTATTTCACCCCTGGCTACATGGTCTCTTACAAAATGATGTTTGACTTCTATATGTTTGGTTCTGGAGTGTTGAATTAGGTTCTTAGTTAAATTAATTGAACTTATATTGTCAATAAATACTTGAGTTTGGGTGTAGTTGAGCTGAAAGTCCTTGAGTGTGTGCATCATCCATAAAAGTTGAGCCACACATTCTCCTAATGCCACATACTTAGCTTCAGTTGTGGATAGAGCTACACAGTGTTGTTTTCTGCTGCACCAACTAACTAGACTCTGACCTAACAGTTGGCAGCTTCCACTTGTGCTCTTTCTATCTAATTTACAGCCTGCATAGTCAGAATCTGTGTATCCTGTTAAATCAAAAGTTGAAGTTCTAGGATACCAAATCCCTACATTTAGGGTGCCCTTTACATACCTTAAAATTCTTTTTAGGGCTGCTAAGTGCGTTTCCTTAGCACAAGTTTGGTATCTAGCACACATCACTACAGCAAAAAGAATATCAGGTCTGCTGGCTGTAAGGTACAATAGGCTACCTATCATACTCCTATAAAGCTTAAGGTCCACAGGTTTACCATCAGAGTCACTATCTATTTTTACATTAGTGGCCATGGGGGTACTTATGCTTTTAGAGTTATCCATTTTAAATTTCTTTATTAATTCTTTAGCATATTTGAATTGATGAACATAGTTACCATCCCTAGTTTGTTTGATTTGTAGTCCTAGGAAAAATGTAAGCTCACCAACTAAGCTCATTTCAAATTCATCTTCCATTATCTTAACAAATTCTTTTAGAAAGTTGGTGTTGGTGGATCCAAAGATTATGTCATCTACGTAAATTTGGGCAATAAATATATCTTTTCCTAGGGTTTTAATGAATAGGGTTGAGTCAATTTGGCCTTGTTTAAATTCTTTAGTAGTTAAGTAAGTTGATAGTCTTTCATACCAAGCCCTAGGTGCTTGTTTTAATCCATATAGGGCTTTAGTTAGTTTATAGACGTGGTTAGGTTTGTCTAAGTCCTCAAACCCGGGGGGTTGCCCTACATAAACTTCTTCTTTAATAAATCCATTTAAAAAGGCTGACTTTACATCCATCTGATATAACTTGAATCCTTTATGGGATGCAAAGGCCAATAACATTCTAATGGACTCAAGTCTAGCTACTGGGGCATATGTTTCATCATAGTCTAGTCCCTCTACTTGGCTGAATCCCTTAGCTACTAAGCGGGCTTTATTTCTGACTATTTCTCCTTGATCATTTAGTTTGTTCCTAAAGACCCATTTAGTATCTATAATGTATTTACCTTCAGGTTTAGGCACTAGTTCCCAGACTTGGTTCCTCTCAAATTGGGCTAATTCTTCTTGCATAGCTATGATCCAATCAGGGTCAGGTAGGGCTTCATCTATAGTTTTGGGTTCTATTTTTGATATCATAGCTATTTGACTGAGGTTTCTATAGGAGGACCTAGTCCTGACTCCTAGAGTTGGATCACCCACAATTTGATCGGTTGGGTGACTAAGTCTGGGTTTCTTTGTTCTTCTAGTGCTTGGTTCAGCCTCAGGTCCGGCTGGTCGGTTTGGTTCACTATTTGTTTCAACTGGTTGATTTGTTGGTTCGATTCTTGGTTCAGTTGATTCATTGGTTGGTTCAATAGTTAGTTCATTTAGGGGTTCAATTAATGGTTCAATAGTTTGTTCATTATTTTCTTGGTCAGAGTTTGATGAAATTGGTTCTGGATTATTATAATTTGAATTGATTTCTTCATCAAAAATTAAGTTGGTTGTTTCTTCAATTTTCTTAGTTTGTCTATTATAAACTCTATAGGCTCTACTTGTGGTTGAATACCCTAGAAAAATGCCTGGGTTTGACTTGGATTGAAATTTTCCTAAATAGTCTTTGGTGTTTAGGATATGGACTTTACATCCAAAGACCCTTAGGTAATGTAAATTTGGTAGTCTATGGTAGTACAATTCATAGGGGGTTTTGTTGTGTCGCTTATTAATTAAAACCCTATTTTGGGTATAACAGGCTGTACTAATTGCTTCTTCCCAAAATTGGTTTTCTAAGTTAAATTCGTTGAGCATAGCCCTAGCGGCTTCTTGTAATGTTCTATTCCTTCGCTCAACTATCCCATTTTGTTGGGGGGTTCTAGGACATGAAAATTCATGTAAATATCCATTTATTTTACAGAATTCTTCGAATCGTTGATTCTCAAATTCTCCCCCGTGATCACTCCTAAGTCTTTTTATTTTAGTGTCGTTTTGATTTTCAATTAGTTTACAGAATTCAATAAATAGGTTTAGGGTTTCATCTTTGGTTTTTAGGAACCTAACCCAGGTAAACCTAGAGTAATCATCAACTATTACTAAGCAGTATCGGTTCCCGCTTAGTGACTTGGCTCCATGTGAATCAAGTAGGTCAAGGTGCAGGAGCTCAAGTGTAGTTTGAGTTAAGTTAGATTGAATAAGTTTGTGATTGGATTTGGTTTGTTTGCCTTGATTACATGATTTACATATTAGGTTTTCATTATTTTTGATTTTGGGGATACCTTTGATTAAGCCAAGTTGGGTAATTTTTGATATAGTTCTCACATTGGTATGACCTAATCTCCTATGCCAGAGGTTTGTTTGTTCTAATTGTGTTAACATACATTTAGGTATAATGGGAAGATTTATAGCGTATACATTGTTTTTCCTAGTGCCCTTAAGTATGATTTCTGAGTCTTGTTCATTTCTAATTAGGCAGTTAGAACTATTGAAAGTAACTCTATAACCAGTATCACATAACTGACTTATGCTAAGCAAGTTAAAATTAAAGTTTTCAACTAATAGAACTTTCTTAATAATGAAATCAGATTTAAGCTCAATGTTACCTGACCCAATTACCTTGAGTGTGGCATTATTGCCAAATGCCACTGAGCCTAGGTTTTTGAGTTTGAGCTTGGTGAACTTCAATTTATCTCCAGTCATGTGTCTGGAGCAACCGCTATCCAACATCCATTGGTCCAAATCTTTATGTTCCTACGCATAAAGAATTTTCTTGATTTGGATCCAATTAGAATCAGGAATAGCTTAAATTGAGTTTCACTGCCTAGTCTGTCTCACCCAAATCTAGGGTTTTCAATCACGTTAACCTTATAGGTTTTGTGAGACAGGTTTTGATAGTTTTGAAAATTTTGAAAATGTTTGATTAATTTTGAAAGATAATTAAATTTTGAAAACTTAATTAATTTTGAAATATTTTTTTTTGAAAAGATGTTTAAGTCTATACTTAGTTGAAATTTTATGTTAGATTCGAATTTGACAAAAATTAATTTGAATTTGAAATTCAAAAATTGGCTTCCAGGTCTTGGCGAGGCACTAGGCCTTCTTTGGCCGAAGCCTTATGGGATCATCCACCCTTTCCTTGACAAAGCCTTTTAATGAAATTTCATTTTCAAAATTATTTTTTGAAAAATTTCTGGTCTAACTAGTTTGGATTTTGGATCGGTAGCTTCGGCTAGTTCCGCCAAATTGGCTTCCCTAACGTACTATCATCTCACCTCCACCCAATACTATGTTGTCAAATTTCAGCTAAGTTTGTTAAGTCCTTGACTAACCTAAGTCTAAGCATGGTATATTGCAGATATTAAATAAACAATCAAACAATCAATTTAAATCAATAATGACAAGTTTATCTAATAATAAAAATGGTTTTCAGTTTGGCTCCCCCTGGACTAAAGCCACGGTGATGGTTAGGCAAGATGTGAATCTTGTCCTTGGGGATCCAATACTGATTTGATCCAGTAGATTGGTTCAGGCATAGTTTAGGTACCCATGCCTGAATTTTGCCTCTGGACTGATTCAGTACAGACAAATATGATCTTTGTCGGGATTTGGTTCGGTAGCCAAGTCCAGATCGATTTAGAACTGATTTCTGTTTTCCAAGGATCATGTCAAGACCCTTGGAACCAGATGTAAATCGTTCTAAAGCTGTTCTAAATTCCTTAACCTGAGTTTTTAGGGAGGAGTTCTCCTTTTCAAGTTTTTCAACTTGAATAGAAGTTCCTTCCTGAACCTTCTCGGTTAAGGGTTTAGAGTCAGCTCCCTCTTTCAGGAGTTTTATTTCCTGTCGGAGGGATTCGACCTGGAGTTTGGCTTTTGCCAAATCACGAGAAAGAAAAGAAATCAATTCAGTTAACTGTAATATATTAAAACCAGTTACCTTAATTTCTCCGTCCTTTGTGAAGGTTAGCTCGCCGTCCTCTTGTTCTGATTCTGACTCTGTCTCGACTTTATCTGAGGCGGTCAGAGCTAGGAGGTTGGACTGAGGTGCCTCTTCTTCTTCTTCTGAGGAAGACTTGTCCCAGGTTGCTTGGAGCGCCTTCTTTCTTCTCGGCTTCTTCGTCTCCTTTAGGTTAGGGCACTCTGACTTGTAGTGGCCCTTTTTCTTGCACTCGTAGCAGGTCACATTGGGCTTGTTTGCTGGTTCAGTTGGTTCGTCCTTTCTTCAGCCGATTTTTTGTTTGTTGGTTCGGTTCTTCAGCTCCTTGTAGTAGCTTCGAGCGAGCCGGACCAGCTTAGTTTGATCTTTATCTTCTTCTTCTGAATCTGAGTCTGAGTTAGATTCGGTTTCAGGTTCAGGCTTTTTCTTTGTTGTTCTTCCAGTCTTGCCTGCAAGAAAAGCAATACCTTTCTCAACCATATTGGTGTTAGTTTGTTCGTGCAGTTCTAGTTCAGAAAATAATTCGTCTAATTTTATTTTAGAAAGATCCCTAGAGACCTTGTATGCATCTACCATAGATGCCCACAAGGTGTTTCTAGGGAAGGCGTTTAGAGCATACCTTATTAGGTCACGGTTTTCGACCTTGTGACCTATTGTGTGAAGACCGTTCATTACCTCTTGGATCCTTGCGTGGAGTTGGGCTGCTGATTCGTTGTCTGCCATCTTGATAGTGTATAATTTGTTTAGTAGCAGATCCCGCTTGCTGATCCGAGTATCTGAAGTCCCTTCATGCAGCTCGATCAGTTTTGTCCATAGCTCCTTTGCACTATTGAAGGGGCCCACGCGGTTCAGTTCTTCTTTTGTCAGCCCGCATTGTAGGGTTTGCGTTGCTTTTGCATCGGCTTCTACCTTGCGCTTTAGAGTGTTGTCCCACTCCGAGTAGCTTTGTGGAAGTCCTTCTGCATTTCGGGGGATCTCCAGACGTGACTGGATAATGATCCACATGTCCACCTGAGTTTTCAGGTGGACCTCCATGCGACTTTTCCAGTAGGAAAAGTCTTCTCCACTGAAGAGTGGAGGTCTAGCGGTGATGAATCCCTCTTGCATAGACATTTGTTCTGAAAAAGAAAAGCTAAAAGAGATTTGCCAAGACTTGGTCTTGGATTAGCAGTGCTGGATAAATTAAAGACAAGGGGTGTTGCACCAACCTTGCCAAAGAAAACGAATGAAAATTTTTCTTCAAAGAATTCGTAAGATAAAGAAAATAAAATGATAAAATTAAAAAGAAATCCGAAAAGAAATTTTCAAACTGGTGGTTGCACCAAGTTTGAATTCCCCGCTCTGATACCACTTGTTGGATCGAGAAGCCCGATAGAGGGGGGGTGAATATCGGAAAACTTTCGGATTTTAAGTAAGAGTATGTACGCAGCAGAAATAAAATAAACAGCACACAGGCACAGTCGATTTACTTGGTTCGGAGCCTGTGTCGACTCCTACTCCAAGGCCCACGGTCGTTGACCGTTTACTTTGGGCAATTCTATATACACGCAAATTGTTTACAAAGATTTGATTACAAATAAGTGCAATAAAATAATAATATTGAATTTCGATCTTCGTTACCGACGTCCGGAGTGGATTGACTTGTTCGGAGCAGCGGGACGTCGTCAGCTCGAGTTGGAGAGTTTCCGGAGCAAAGCAAGAGCGTAGAAGATCGTTGAGGCGTTGAAGGAAGTGTTGTTCTGAAGCCTTGGTCGAAGGTCCCTTATATAGGGCCTGGGGGCGCCCGGGATGTCGGGGGCGCCCCCCACGTGGCGTTTGATCCGGTTGTAGCTCGGTCGCCGTCTGATCCCCTTATCCTCGGGATCCGCTTTGACCGGGGCGCCCGCAGCGCTCGGGGCGCCCGGATTGACCGGGTCAAACTCTATCCTTTGGCTCTGCTTGGCTTCGAGGGGTTCGGCGCATGGGGGCGCCCGCAGTGCAGGGGGCACCCGCGAGCAGCGGGGGCGCCCGGAAGCACGGGGGCGCCCGCAGCTTGTACTGTCGAAGCGCACTTTTCGATTGTGTGTTTGGTGTTCACCTTGGGGGCTCCCGGGACACTCCGGGCGCCCTGGTCAGCAGTTGCCTCACTCCTTTGAGGCACTCTGAGCTGTAGACTCACGTTCCTTCGGTCCTGCATCCAGGGTTAGTCCAAAACACAATAACATAATAAATTTTAGATTTATATAGCCTTAGCTGTCTTGGTTCTGACTTTGGTCTCCAAAATGGAGTCCTAGGTCGAACCGACGCCTACTGTTCTCTCGACGGGGAACGCGTCCTCACCTACTCCTCTCGGGAGAATTTACCTGATGCCAACCGCTCCTTTGGTTGGACTTTTGCCTGACGGTCCTTTGTCAGGGCTTGGATGCCGAGCTGTCCTTCGCCCGGTGCCTAGTATTCCTTCGCTAGGGCTTTAGTCCCAGGCTGTCCTTCGCCTGGAGCCTAGCAGTCCTTCACTAGGTCTTGGATGCTGAAAGTCCTTCGCCAGTTGCCTAGCAGTCCTTTGCTAGGGCTTCGGTCCCAGACTGTCCTTCGCCTGTAGCCTAGCAGTCCTTCGCTAGGGCTTTTCCTGCACACTTGATTAACTTGTTAGAAAACAAGTAAGACTTAACTTTTGACCTATATTTCCATTATCAAAACACATGTTTGACTTAAGTGCATTCTGCACCAACATGTTAATGCATTCTTTATCATTCTTCTCACATAAGCTCAAATTGTATTTCTAGGATAATCACTCGATCATGTCTTCTCTGAATTTGCATTCCATTTTGGACACCAATAAACTGACTGGGCCAAACTTCATGGACTGGCTTCGAAACCTGAGGACAGTCCTCAAGGCAGAGAAGCTTGCTTATGTCCTTGAAGATCGACTTCCCAACCGTCCTCCAGAAGATGCAACTCCAGACCAGTTAGTGCCTATCAGAAACATGTGACCGATTCTGAACTTGCGAGTTGCATCATGCTAGCCTCTATGGTACCTGAGCTGCAAAAGCAGCATGAGCATATGGATGCTTATACCATCATCTTCCATCTTCATTGAGTTATTTGAAGAGCAAGCGAGATCCGAAAGGTTCGAAGTCTCCAGACTCCTCTTCACCTCTAGGATGTAGGAAGGCACTTCTGCCTCACAGTTTGTGTTAAAGATGTTGGGGTATATTGAGCGACTGAGCACACTCGGTTTTGCAATGGATCATGAACTAAGTATTGACTTAATTCTGCATTGTTTGCTCAAAAGTTATTCACAATTTGTGATGAACTATCGGATCAACAAGCTGGAGACTACCATTCCTGAGTTGCTCAACCTGCTGAAGACTATAGAGCCTTCTGTAA